>JAHWFP010066798.1:5032-21148 GCA_023313725.1 Lithobius niger
GAGGCTTAATGGCGCGTCGACAGCTTGGTCATTAGCGCCAACCTCAGTCACAGTGCAGTGGTCCGGGTTGCCACTGCACCACACGTTACAGAGATGTCATTCAAACCCCTAATCTAAATCTTGTCATACATCTGTACCTCCTGCAAAAATTGAAAAACACCGGACAGGAGGACAGACTTATCGCCCAACTGACGCGCAATGTCATGCGGAAGATGGAAACGACGACGAAAACCATCAAGATGGCAACAATCAACAAGGAAGTGCCGGACCGTAAGTGGCCGCCGACACCAATAACATTCAGGAGGGTCAACCCCCTGCAAAAGGAAACAGTGAGTAAGTCGAGTGTGACCAATGCGCAAACGGGCCAACACCACCTCCTCACGGCGACTGCGGCGACACGCCGAGTGCCATTCCTCAACAGTGCCTTTAATAGCTCGTAATTTATTGCCGTCCTGTCCATCCCACGAGGCTTGCCAAAAAGCGTGTAAGCGTGCAAGCGGGAAAGCAAAGCTTGGACACATTGTGTCAAGGGGTTCCGAGGATTGTAATTCGCCAAGGAAGGACTCCAGGGCACTCATGGAATGGCTAAAGACAATGAAATGGGTGCCCTGAAGGTCAAGGATCTATTCCACCGCCAAACCAAGAGCCAAAAGCTCTGCAGAAAACACATAATAGCCTGATGGAAGGCGATGGACAACCGTTACTCCCTTACACACACAAGCACACGCCACGCCAACGTCCGACTTCGACCCATCAGTAAACAGCCGCTGATAACCGGCGTACTGGGAACACAGCCTTGCTGTAGAGTGGAACCCTTCGGGAGGGACGCCAGAGCGAAAATGAAAATGCCACTTGGGAAAAGCCAAGGGGCCACTGGCATCCCCCCAAGCCTTAAGACACAGGGCATTTCAAAAGCTATTTCCTGACAGGACTGCTGGAGCCTATCGCAGAAATCATCCTTACCCACCCTGCGTCTACCGACTCGCAAGTCAGGCCAAAAAACCATGGACCAAGCGAAAAATGGATGACTGATGGGCTACATACACCAAAACAAGTAAAATGTGCCGAGCAACTTTTAAGTTGGATTGTGGATGCATGGCATGCAACAGTACAAACTATTAAATCGGGTTTTTGGAGAAGCCTCAACGATGACCTGCCAGAAGTGATCGAGCAGACGCTGCAGCTGACGGCCAACACGAAAACTTAGTCGACCCAGATAATGAAAATGGAGATTCAGATGATGAACAAATCGAAGGTAGACTTGACGAAGATATGCTCGAATTATTTTGCAATTAAAACTTTATTTAAAACTTTAGAACTTAATTAAAACTTTTTGAGTGTTAGAAGACGTCGCACATTGTGGTACGCCTATCGACATTTTTTTTTTTACTTTGCGTGCGATAATTGGAACTCGACTGATTGACATTTTTTTTTTAAAGATTATTATTGCCAGGCCTAAAATGTTTGGAATTTCTAGTTATACTACCGTAATTAAAATGATACAGGACAAATCTTGATGGGTTTGATTAAAACTATTGAGTGCTAGCAGACATCACATTGTGTCAGGCCTATCGATGTTTACTTTTTGCGTGCGACGATCGGACCTCGGATTGGCTGTATTTAAAAAAAAATATTATTATTAAAGGTCTAAAATTTTCGGAATTCTAGATGTAATTTAATTAAAATTAGGTAAAATTAAGAATGGCTATCCAGTACCATAGTATAAATTTAATTATCGTGTAGTTTAAACTTCGGACTATCTGGGAGGCTTACACTTTTGTTTCCCACACAATCGAAACCTTGTTTTCCACGAAAATAAGACTTGGAAAAGCTAAAAATAATCCACCCATTGCCAACCTGTACGGACTTGTTTACAATTAACTACGCACAATTTTTTGCGCAGTATTTTAGAGTATAGTATGTATTATAGACACTTATCTACTTATCTACTAATAAAAAGATGAAAGTATGAATTATAGATGGGATATGCTAACCAACATAATTATCTACGAAATAAATAAATAGTCTTAATAATGGTGAATTTTAGCATTTAATGGACTTGTAAACATGCTTTTATGGGAAATATTGCTTATATATACAGGGTGATTAATAAAGTACTGAAAAATAGGCCTATGAATGTAGGCCTGTAAAATGTAGGCCTATAAGTTGTAGGTCTATAAAATGTAGGCTTATACTATAGGGGTTCCCAATTTTATTAAACAAAAACGTTTGTTCAATCTAATAAAGGCTTGTTATGTGAATCCCTTATACGTGCGGACTGTACGAGAGATCAAACTTCATAATGTTGAAAAAATACCCTTCTGTTTGGTCAAAACGAAATGTACCTTACTGTAACTCGGTGACCTAATTTTAACCCACAATTTCCCCCCCCCCCCCCCCCCTTCCCAATTCCCTCAATTCCCTCTCTTTTGCCCACGGCGTTTTTAATGCATTTCCACCTGCACTTGACGGAGACATTTTGTAATTGTGTTGTGGCAAACTGCGTGTTGTCAGGTCTTTACATGTAGTATTACAATACCGTCGTAGCCACTTTCTTTGAACATAGAAGTTGAACGTTAGGTTGGAACGTGTAGTCCTGTGAGCCATGCCCCTGAAGTACACTATTGAGGAGAGGATTGAACTAGTCCTGCTTCGTGGCATGGAGGGAGCCAACTTTCAAACAATTGCAGCAGTTATTGACCAATTTCACGCCCGCCATCCAGACAGAGATAGGCCATGTTACAACACAGTCAATAGTTTGTTGCAGAAATTTAAGGCAACAGGGTCTGTGGCAGACGACTGGGGAGCATGTGGTCGTCCTCGTTCAGCTACAGATGAAGAAAGTACGCTTGCCGTAATTGAGTTTATCGAAGCAACCCTTCGAACATCACAACGAGACCTTGCCCAGAATCTTAATACCAACCAAACAGCTGTCCCCAGAATCCTTAAGGAACAGGGGTACCATGGATACAAACCCACCACTCCACAACACCTTGATGAGGAGAACTGTGACAGAAGACTACAATTCGCACAATGGGCTGTTGAAACCATTGATGGTGATGCCACATTTCTACGCCGTCTGGCAATGACTGACGAGGCCCATATTTCATTACACGTATTGCCTAACAAACAGAACAGACGTGAATACAGCATCACAAATCCACATTACAGAATTGAGGGACACTACCAACATAAGCCCAGCACGAATGTGTGGTGTGGGTTTGTGGGTTCACGGTTGATAGGACCATTTTTCATTGATTGACTACTAAATGCTGAATGGTATTTACAGCTGCTTCAAGATGAGATTCAACCATCCATTGAGGAGGAAGTGCCACTTGCCCATCTTAATACTGTATGGTATCAGCACGATGGCGCTCCTCCCCACTTTGGACGCAATGCACGGGAGTGGTTGGATCAGACCTTTGGTAGGAGATGGATTGGGAGGGGAGGAGCAGTAGAATGGCCACCCAGAAGTCCTGATCTAACCCCTCTTGACGTCTCCCTATTGGGGGGGGGGGGGGGATTGAAGCTTAATCCCTAGGGGGCTATCTGAGGAAAAGGCTAGGTGCAGCAATATCACCCGGCGACCGTTCAGGAGCTAAGGCAATGTATTGTTGAGATCTGCCAAACAATTACACCGGATATGATTAGGGGAGTTTGGCAAAATCTTGATCAAAGGCTTCACCACTGTATTGCTTCACAAGGTGGACATTTCGAAAGTGTAGTGTTGAATTAAGGTGGATGTGGCTTACTTTTATTCCAAACCAGAAAATATCTAATGTTTATTTCCGACATCCGAGCCATGTCTGCATTCAATCTGGCAGGTACATCGTTTATTAGGCTAGCTTAAGCAAGCTATATTGTACTACTACAGATGCACTACGGTTGAAAATATCTACGCATTTCAAACATTTTTATTAAGTGTTCAAACCCTTAGTTCAGGATATTCATTAGATTTGACTAAATTGTTTAGAGGTTAGCAAGGTTTTCGGCTTAGCAATCCATATGCGCTGCAATACATGAATATGGTTGAAAATATCACCGTATTTCATAACGTTTCAGTTACGGGTTCAAACCCTGAGTTCAGGAATCTCATTAAATTTGACTAAATTGTTTAGAGGTTTGGAAGGCTTTTGGTTGGCAATCCAAATGCACTGCAATACATGAATACAGTTGGAGAATCAACGAATTTCAAACCTTTTCGGTTACTGGGTTCAAATCTTGGTTTCACAATAAAATGTTGCACAAAGTTAATGAGGCAGAATATTAGAAGAGCTTACTAAGCTTGTAGCTTGGGTACAGTAGGAGCTGTGCTATACCTGTTGAGCACATTTTGTTTTTTTTTTGGGGGGGGGGGGGAGGCGACGGAACTACTACCACTTTATTTATGACCGGCTTTCCACTGGGGCCTACGACTTATAGGCCTATTTTTCAGTACTTTATGAATCTCCCTGTATATATATACATATATATATATATATATATATATATACATATATTTACACTATATATATATTAAAATGAACTGTACTTACTTAATGACCGACAAGGTCCTGCAGACTGAGCGGGACCCAGGAAAAGTAGACGTCCATCTCTTCTGCTGAAACGGCTGCTATGACGGGCTCGGGTTCATTTGTGGGTTCAAGGCCAAGTCCAGCCGAAAATTCTTCTACTTCCTCTAAGAGGTGGTCCAAAAACAAATCTAGATCACCGTTTTTTGAAGTTGTTGGGTTATTTAAAGTCGGGGTTAAAGTTGTGGTTGATGTTGAGCTGCATGAGGCAATAGGAACCGTCGTAGCAGACATCTTTGGCTTGTTAATCACCCCGGCGATCTTGGGTTTTGGGGTCGAGATTGAAAATTTGATTTGGCCCAATTCTATTTCCAAATTCAAACTACGCTGCATATATTGGGCTAGCGTTTCCTCCGGATTCTCCAGCATAGGGATGCTAGCACCATAACGATGCCGGCAAAATTCTGGGGTAAGAATGATGCAACGGGAATCATGCCTGGATATTCTTTGAACTTTTAAAAATAACGGCTCTTTGCATTCATCCATGATGCTGTCAGTTAAATTGTTGGGCACGAGCTGTCTGCGTGCATCAAAATAGCCGCGCAGCATATAACTATAGGCACCCTCACAAGCACGAGGATTTAGAAACGTTGTTCCGAATGGAAGAGCATGAATGCAAAGGAGTACATTATTGTTCAGAACACACCCAATAAAATGAGCATTGAAAATCATGAGTTCTTGGAAATTATCGTACAGTACTCGTACGACAGCGTTGGCATTTTTTTCAAGGCACCGAGTGGCTGTCGCTCCGGGAATAATCATACTCCCGAGGGATAGCAATTTGGATTACGAGCGGAGTCTCAATAGTGCTTTAGAAACATATTGTGGTGTCATCATAGAGGCACCACAATGGTAGTTATTTCAGGTCCAGTTGTTCACTTTCCCAGCTTGCCTTAACAATACTGTCATAGCCTAGGGTCTATCCGTGCACTGTCCTTGCCATACATTCAGTATAAATAGACAATAAAGGTAAGTGCATGAAGGTGGCTTACTGAACTACGTTATTTCTAGTGTATGATTTTCGCTAATGGCTAATTTCCAATTTTCCTTAATATTATTTCCAGCGATTTCTGTCTATTTCTCCTATTGAGCATTGTGAGTGTATGATTTGTCTTCCCTCTCCATTGTCTATGGCCGAGTGAAGCCCTGGTCACTGTTGTGACCTTAATAACGGGTTCAGTGTGTTATCTTTATGCCAGTGGAAGATGTGGCCATAGCGATTAAGGCGCTATGCAAGTGATCTGGGGCGAACTGGGTAGCCGGTTCGAATCCGGGTCATGCCACTCCGGCAAAACGTAAGTGCATAAAGGTGGCTTACTGAACTACGTTATTTCTAGTGTACGATTTTCGCTATTGGCTAATTTCCAATTTTCCTTAATACATTCAGTATCACATGACTTCCTGATCACATGTTAGACCTGTAACGCAGTGAATAAACGTCCTTCAAGTGTTAGCCTATAGCAGTGTAGTTCTTGTCTTACTATGCCTTAGTAGAACCCATGAGATGTGTGCCACAATCTTCATACATCACAGATGGCAACGAAACAATGCTAAGGTTTAAATTTAAAATTAGCTCGATAGGTTTCTGCAGCCACGGAGAGTGCTCCGAATTTGTGGTAAGTTAGTAAATTTTTTCATTTTGGCAAATGAAACTAGTTCTCTGTGGAAACTATCACAAGAGCTTAATTTTTTCAAATGTGTACTTAGGTTCAAGAACTTGTGTGGTGCTGATGATAATAGTTGAAATTAGCACCTTAATTGCTAGAACTGGAGGGGGCAATTTACTTTATGATAGGTAATTAGTACAAGGGTTGTATCCCGGTGCGACGCGCTGGCGTGCCGTACTGTTCTTACTATAAACAGAAAGGCATGATTTAAAAATGCAGCTTAATTACCTCTCGTGAATTAAATAGTGTCGTGCCCTTATTCAGGCTGGTTGTGCCGGTGCTTAATTTTAGCACAGTAACGTTTATGCTAAAAAAAAACTTGGTCTATGCCGAGGCCTGCTGTGTTGTTTTGTTTAAACGTTTAAGAAACGATAAACAATTTAAAGCCTAGTAAAGTTGTAGGCGCTTAAAGTTAAAACTAGGTAGGCTACGGTAGTGTTGACTTAGTTGTTAGGTGAAAACCCTGTAGTCTTGAGTTGCTTCCAATTTAATCAAGTTAAAATGGAATTGTATTAAATTAATTAGCGGAGCGAGCAAGCGTAGCCTATAATGGACACCAAATTGCAAAATGTTGGTCTGTTGGTCCGTTGGTTGCACTTTTTTAGTCTGGGTGGAGCCCAAACGAAAGATCGGATTGAAATGAAATTTCGCACAACGCTTTATACCCCCAAAAGTATTGCTGAGCCAAAATTTAACGTAAATCGAACAATTATTACTACAGAAATTTTAAAATTTTCGAATTTATATCTAACACTCACCATTGTAAATTTGGAGTCGTGAATAGTTAAGGAATTCCGACGAAGCATACACCATGATAATGGTAGTCAAGTGAACTTTAAAAAACACGGCAAATTAAATTTTGGTTGCTTCTTTCTAGCTAATAATCTTTTTCGACGTAACTCAATGAAATAATAACATTTGATGCTTGTATTTAACCACTACAGTAACAAACGCAACCATAAAAACAAAAGGATTCCATTAACGACACACGTCACTTTCATTTGAAAAAAGGATGCTTTGGAGATTATTCAATTCAACATGACAACGAAAGTGGCGCCTACACTAGCGTTGGGAATCCCGAATATGAAACCTGAAATCGTAGTATCAAGGCCAAGCGGTATTATAAAACGATATTGACATCAGACGAAACACGAAAGCACAAAACACGAAACAATAATTTGCCATTCTCTCTCAATTCCTGGTTGCCACGGTAACGTGTACTCGAAACCAAAACCGTGTTGCATCGCATGAAGGAATAGCTTAATCTCGATCCATTGTTGTAATCTGCTACTAACGAAATTAATCGGAGATAAATATTAGGCCTAAACGCTAAAAATTAGGCCTAAAACCTAAAATTAGGTTTAAAATCTAACACATTTTAAACCTATATTGTGATGGTTATTTCTTTCAGATTACATATAGAGATCGCTGTTGCAGTCATAGAGTTAGGAAATAATATATTATCTTGCATTGCGTGATAGAGGTGTGCCAGCTTAACATTTTCGTTGGTGGCGGTGTCAAATCTTATACCAAAGCAGTATTGTGAACCTTTTGAATCTTCTGACTATTGTTAAAAAATTATCGTACTGATGATTGTTTGGCTTGCAGTTAAACGCCTTATTACGTGATGTTTTATTTTTACTCGCGGCAATGGCCCACGTCTTCAGTGTTGGCTGCGAAAAGACGGGGGGGGGGGATGAGGCTTAATGGCGCGTCGACACCTTGGTCATTAGCGCCAACCCACTAGCGTCACAGTGCAGTGCCCCGGGTTGCCACTGCACCACACATTACAGAGATATTATTCAAACCCCTAATCTAAATCTTGTCGTACATCTGTAGCTCCTGCAAAAATTGAAAAACACCGGACAGGAGGACAGACTTATCGTCCAATTGACGCGCAATGTCATGCGGAAGATGGAAACGACGACGAACACCATCAAGATGGCGGCAATCAACAAGGAAGTGCCGGGCCGTAAGTAGCTGCCGACACCAATAACATTCAGAAGGGTCGGGGGGGGGGCCCCGCCGCAAAAGGAAACAGTGAGTAAGTCGAGTGTGACCAATGCGCAAACGGGCCAACACCAACTCCTCACGGCGACTGCGGCGACACGCCGAGTGCCATTCCTCAACAGTGCCTTTAATAGCTCGTAATTTATTACCGTCCTGTCTGTCCCACAAGGCTTGCCAAAAAGCGTGTAACCTCAGACACAGAGTTGGAAAGCCGTCCGAGGGAACAAGGCGGAGATCCCTAACGAGAGGGCCAGAAAGGGCCCCTTTTGCTGCATAATACGCTTGCTCATTTCCACCTACCCCAACATGGCCCGGGATCCAGCAGAAAAGCATGGTTTTCTGCTGGCCGGGCAAGCGGGAAAGCAAAGCTTAGACACGTTGTGTCAAGGGGTTCCGAGGATTGTAATTCGCCAAGGAATCCAGGGCACTCATGGAATCGCTAAAGATAATGAAATGCGTGCCCTGAAGGTCAAGGATCCATTCCACCGCCAACCCGAGAGCCAAAAGCTCTGCAGAAAACACAAAATAGCCTGATGGAAGGCGATGGGCAACCGTCACTCCCTTACAAACACAAGCACAAGCCACGCCAACGTCCGACTTCGACCCATCAGTAAACAGCCGCTGATAACCTGCGTACTGACAACACAGCCGCCGGAACTCCTGTAAGTACCTTGCTGTTAGAGTGGAACCCTTCGGGAGGGACGCCAAAGCGAAAATGAAAATGCCATTTGGGACAAGCCAAGGGGCCACTGGCATCCCCCAAGCCTCAAGACGCAGGGTATTTCAAAGGCTATTTCCTGACAGGACTGCTGGAGCCTATCGCAGAAATCAACCTTACTCACCCTGCGTCTACCGACCCGCAAGTCTGGTCCAAAAACCATGGACCAAGCAGGACTGGATTGCATAGCACGCAAACGTGCAGCATACTGAATGGCAAGCTATCACCGACGAATGGTTAAGGGTGGCTCCGAGGCCTCAGCATAGAGGCTGACCACTGGAGACGTCCGAAATGCCCCAGTCGCCAGACGCAGGCCACTGTGATGCACAGTGTCCAACATCTGGAGAGTGGAGTCACTAGCCGAACCATACAGCATGCAGGCATAATCAAGTTTGCTGGGGACAAGAGCGCGGTAGAGGCGCAACATGGCACTGCGATCGGCACCCCATGAAGTGCCCGACCGAACCGCAAGATGTTAAGTGCCCGCAAAGACTTGTCTTTAAGTTGGCGCAAGTGTGGAAGCCAAGATAACCTGGAATCGAACACCAGACCCAGGAAACATGCCTGTGGCACAACAGGAATTTGTGCCTGTCCCAGGTACAGGCAAGGATCTCGGTGCAGTGTTCGTTGGCGGCAAAAGTGGATGCACACAGTCTTGTCCGGAGAAAACCGGAAACCATTACTGACCGCCCAGATCTGGACTTTGTTAATCGCCAGCTGTAGCTGCCGCTCGCAAGTCTGCATGCGAGCTGCCTGAAAGCGCAGGCCGAAGTCATCGACAAACAATGACCTGGGGAACAGCAGCCTGCTGAGCAATGGGGCTGATCGCTATAGCAAACAAGATGACACTAAGAACACCTCCTTGAGGCACACCATTCTCCAAGACAAACGGGCGGGAAAGAATCGCCCCGACACGAGTGCGAAAAGAACGGCCTGAGAGGTAAGCAACAGTGGCATCCGTCCCCTCAAGCAACAGTCATAGAGATTAGGGAGAAGCCCATAACGCCAGGTCGTATCATAAGCTTTCTCCAAGTCAAAGAAAACTTGAACCAGATGTTGACGCAGGCGAAAAGCCTCCCTCACATCTGATTCAAGGGCAACTAGATGATCGATAGTTGACCGAAACCGTTGAAAGCCACACTGGGACGCAGATAAGAATCGCCGTGATTCCAACACCCAGACCAACCGCTCACTGACCATCCGTTCCATAAGCTTACAGACACAGCTAGTCGGAGCGATTGGGCGATAACTGGAAGGAGAAGTAGGGTCTTTGCCCGGTTTTACAATCGGGGATAAACACTGCTGTCCTCCACGCAGCTGGAATAGAGCCCTCTGCCCACACACGGTTGAACATCTCCAGCAAGAACTGCTGGGAGGCAAGAGGCAGATGTTTCAGGCAGGCAGTTGATAGTGAACATCATCAGGCCCCGGGGCGGAGTCATGCGACTTGGACAAAGCTGAAACAAATTCCTGCCTGGTAAACGGTAAATTGTACTCCTCTAGCCCTTCGAAGCGTAAGTCCAGAGAGTGAGCCTCTTCACTATGCTTTATTCTGAGGAAACCAAGATCAGAATGTTTATCATTCGAGACCCGTGCAAACACAGACGCAAGACAGTCGGCGATGTCTGGCACAGAAGGATCACGGTATTCGCCACCTTCAGCTGTGAAACCGGGGAAGGCACGCTCCTCCCCGAGATCTGGCGCACCTTCCGCCACACCTGCTGAGAAGGCGTGGAGCGCGTGATCGACGAAACATAAGCTGCCTACGAAGCACGTCTAGCCTCACGGATGACATACCTGGCACGGGCACGACAGCGCTTATAGGCTACAAAGTTGTCAGTAGTCTGGCTGACCGTGAATGCACGCAACGCACGCCGGCGGGCCTGAATGGCCTGCCCGCAAGCAGGAGTCCACCACGAAACAGGAACCTGCCGCGGCTATGTGGACGTACGCGGGATAGTAGCATGAGCAGCAGCAAGGACCACGTCAGTGAAATGAGTGGAAAGTTCATCCACATCAGAAAAGTCCTCCACCGCATGCTGAAACACAGCAGCCTCAGCAAAGGCTGACCATTCAGCACGTTTAAGCGCCCACCGGGCTGGCCTAGAAGCCACAGAACCCCCTTGTGTTGTGGACAACACAATGGGGAGGTGATCGCTTCCATGCAGATCGGCAGTGACAGCCCAAGTGAGGTGAACTGGGATGGCTAGCGAGCAAAAGGCTAAGTCCAACGCTGACCAATTGCCCGTGGCCAGGTTACAGTGTGTCATGGCTCCATCGTTCAGGATGCAAACAGACCCCCTCTGCATCCACTCCTCAAGGATCCTCCCCTTGTTGTCAGTATTAGGTCCTCCCCACTGGACATGGTGGCTGTTAAAGTCACCCAGCAAGACAAACGGGGCAGGAAGCTGGCGAACCAGGTTTTCCAGGTCACCAACCCCAAAGACCTCATCTGGTGGTAAATAAACCGAACAGACTGTAATATCGAAGCTGAAAGAAACTCGAACTGCTACCGCCTGAAATCTAGTGTGCAGAGGCACAATGGCATGCGGCTGAGTGTTGAACCAGCACTGCAACACCCCCATGTGCACGTGGCACAGGGTCTGCATCCAGACGGTAGACAGAGTAACCCCTAACAACCAGATTATCCGACGCCTTAAAGCAAGTTTCCTGAAGGCAGCAGCACAGAGGTCGCCAATGCGACAAAAGCAGCCGCAGCTCTTCTGCATGGATCCGATAACTTTGACAGTTCCACTGAACGATGGTATGTGCAGGCATTAGGGCGGGCTTAAGACCACATCATCCTCCTCAACTCCTCTGGGCGATCCGAAGGGGACACTCTTGACTTCATCTATTACGTCAAGAGTTACACAGGTTCAACAGGAGGCCTTTGGAAACTTTGGAATCAGAAGAATTCAAGAAGCCACTATTAACAGTTTGGTGTGTGATACATCGATCAGATTTAGCATTCGAGTCCATTTTTAATGCAGTAGATGAACTAAGAATATAGAAGATAAATCTTTTAAGCATCGACTCCTGGTTTAGAGCATCAAAGCGCAAGACAAAGCTTTTGAATAAGTTTGCTCTAGAAGAAGGGGAAAAATGTGTTCCCAAGCACTTTCCTAAATACTTTGCGGTACGATTTGTTGAACATCTAGGCAATGTAATTGAAGCTGTCATTCATAACTTAAAGCAGCAAAAAACGTGTGGGAACACATGTTGACAACATACAGCAATAGTAAAGAAAAGGTAGAAACAAAAGGATTCGTAAAGACTTGGGAAGAAGGTTCTATGCAACACTGGTTGACATACCTAATGTCTGATGTTGGGCAAATATTTACCACTCTGCAGAAGCAAATGCAAGATGCATATTTGCTACTTCCTGATGTGCTAAGTCTCCGTGATTCAGCAATTAGGAAACTTGACCTTATGTCAAATAATGTTCCATTCCCTGGTGGCAGAGAGGAATCGGCTCCTATGAAGGAAGATCATTTAGATAAAAGGGCACGAATTAACAAATACATAAGCACTTCTCGCTTACCAAGTGTGGATTAGACATGACATCCTTCAAGCTTCCACTGGCTTCCTTCAGCAGAGGATGAATATTGAGGAAGAAACTCCAATGAAAGCAATTATTGCCATATGTGATGCTAAGACGTGCAAAGACTTTCTAGCCGGCATTCATGAAGTTGCAGAAATTGTAATCTCTACTCAACCTTTTAGTGACGTTACAAACGAAATATGCGACCAATGGCCAACCATATCTGTGATCCCTCAACTGCCTGCTACTGACATTGGGACAAGATACTCAGTGTTTCTGAGAAAAGCTCTGAATTTGTCTAAAGGGTTGTTAAGAGCCATCTTGGTGCCTTATGTGTACTCACTGCTCTTTCAGTGTCTATGCTGTGAGGAGTATCGCATTACAATCAATTCCGATCAGTCAGTCTACTAAACACACATGTGGAAATAATAATAACATTTTCCACTAGTAAAGTGGAGGGATAACAAAAGGGACGGGAGTCCGCTTATATTGCTCCCAATTTATTTGAGCAAGAATCAACCATTGGCCACTGGTAGTGGACGTTTTAGGAATTTTTTCAAATCGTTAGTATGCAGCAGTCCACTAAATCTAGCAACAGTGGATGCAGACACTGTTTCATCACTGAGGGAATTCCAAGGCCTTACCACCCTGACCGAAAAGAAGTTCCGGCGACAGTCTAAATGTGCTACAGGAGTTGAAAGTTTCCATTTGTGGCCCCTCGTATTAATTCCACGTTGCGCCAAATCAAAAAAGGGGAGGTCAATGGCAATAAGACCGTGAAGGATCTTGTACGTTAGAATTAAATCGAATTTGATTCTTCTTAACTAGAGCAGTTCAAGGCCCACCCTTTCCAATCACTCTTCATAAGGGACCTCCCGAAGGCCCGGTAGTCCCTTGGTGAACCTCCGCTGAACCTTTTCGAGACGATCAATGTCCTGGACCAGGTATGGGGACCAGACTGGCGTTCCATCAGGGGACGAACAAATACCTTAAAAGCCCATACCTTGGTAACAGAATTTCCAGAGATAAAACATCGATTTACAATAGCTGAACGACGATTAGCAGAGTCGCAGACCTTTTTACAGTGAGTAGATGATTTTAAGTTACTAGTGAACCAGAACCCAAGGTCCCTTATCTCATTAACTGTTGGTAAAATTTCCCACCTGGAAAGTGACACACTTTTGAACAGCTAACGGTAGTTGCCAAAGTGTGGACCATTCAACCACTTTTTGAATCTGTGACTGTAGATCCTGTGATCTAGACAAGGTTAAATTTTCCGTGCCAATTTTGAGATCATCCGCGAATTTGAAGCCGAAGGTATCTGTAGTTGAAAGATTTAAATCATTAATGTAGATTAAGAAAAGTAGTGGTCCCAAAACTGAACCCTGAGGAACACCACATGGTACTGGAACCCATGACGAAACCGTATATTCAATGATGACCCGCTGATTCCGGTTAGATAAAAAGGCCGACAGCCATTTGTATAATTTCCCAGTGATACCGCAGCTACTTATCTTCAATAGTAATTTCTGATGGACTACGGATTCAAAAGCTTTTCTGAAATCAAAGTAGATATTATCAGTTCGAATACCGATATCGAGGGCACTGGTCCATCTATCGAGGACCATTAATAATTGATGAGTAGTAGATCTCTGGGGTAGGAACCCATACTGGTCTTGAGCAATTATGCAATTATCCCCAAGAAATTGAAGAAGTGTGTCACGAATAACAGACTCCATTACCTTACATGTAACACATGTAAGAGCAATTGGTCTATAATTTTGGGGATCGGAGGGGGAACCCTTTTTAAAAACAGGTACCACATTTGCAGTGCACCAGGCCTTGGGCAATACTCCAAGGGCAAAAGAACGCGAAAACAGAGTAGATAGCGGGTAGCAAATAACACTGGCTACTTCCTTTAATACAAATGCCGAGATTCCATCTGGTCCGCAGGACTTACTTGGTTTGAGCCTAGAAAGAGCTCGAAGAACAACGTGGGGTGGAAAGTTAACCTGAGGACACGTGGCGGTCATACTGGACACTCCTTGATCAAGGGTGGGAAGATTTCCATCATCAACAATCATATTTGAGGCGAAAGTATTACTTAGTAAATTTGCTTTTAATGTCTTATCAGTTATGAAGAAGTCTCCATCCTTAAGGGGAGGCAGAGCCCGTGAGGTTGAGGTTAATTTCCTGTAGAGTTTATATAGGGAAGCCTGATTCCCTTCTCGTATTGCTGATACTTCCCTGGATTTGTACCATGACTCAACAGTCTCAGAATACTTTTTCCGAGCTAAATTATATTCTTTTAATGTCAGTTGGCACCTGTTTGATTTGTAGGTGCGCCAACACTTAAGTTTTAATCGGTTCATTTTCAAAATATAAGCAGGAAAAATACCACGTCCGTATAGGCGTCGTGCAGGAGCACTACGGCTTAGTTTCAAATGTCCAGATAGAATCTGCTGAAAGCAAGTCCACGCCAATTCCATATCCTGGTGACCTTCAAAAACAAGCTCATCCCACTTTACAATTGCTAGGGAATCACGAAGCTTATCGTAGTTAATTTTGCCATGAATGATGTTATCTGGTAAATGTTGTGAATTTCCTTCCCCAGTAGTACCAAGATTTACTGAAAAACACACAACACAGTGATCACTATTACCGAAGTGCTCCCCAACCTCAAGGCCAAAAATCAAACGGTCCTCATGTGTAAAAACCAGGTCCAAAACATTGTTCCCCCTAGTTGGTTTATCTACCAGCTGGTTCAGACCTAATGGGGCAATAAGTTCTAGAAAATACTCGTGGTTGCTGTCGCCGGCACTATAACTTTCCCAGTCAACTGTGGACAGGTTGAAATCCCCCAGGAGAATATTTGAGTGATCAGGGTTGACAGAAGCAACAATAAAATCACATATGGCCAATATGTCAGCCTTCACAAAACTATTTGGTAGATACCCAAGAATAAAATTAATTTTGTTTTGGGGGAGTGTAACAGTTATGCATTCTGCGTCGACTGAGACCCTCCCCACCACAAGTTGGATACCAGCCCTATGTACAATCAGAAGTCCCCCTCCTCTACTGCCCCTGTCACGACGTATAACACTATAAAGTTTAGTATCTACCAACATAGGGTCGGTGAAACCAATGGTTAACCAAGACTCAACCACAAAAATAATATCAAAATGGTTTCGCCCAATGATTCCCTAAAACAACCAATATTTCGTATTATGCTTCGTGCATTCAGTAGAATGCAAACGTGGTTAGACAAACTAAAAGGTTTACTATAATCACACACTGGGAATTGCCCATTTAAACTAGTTGGTTTTCCGAAGGGGAGTGAACTTTAACCAATTCCATCTGAAGCATGGACTTTCCTTTTGCCGTAAGGTGGGTTGAATCCCGTGCCATCAAGGTATGGTCCGTCCAAATTTGTTTGTCGATTGCAACAAAGGAGTACTGGTTCTCCACACACATCTGTCGCAGTAGTTTATTCGTGTGGACAACCCTCATATCTAGGTCATTATCCGATTTTCTTGTTTTAGGTAAAAGACCAATGATGGTAATCTTTGACAGCGGGTATCGCGAGCGGATCGATGCAACAAAATCCTG
>JAHWFP010066800.1:2715-14271 GCA_023313725.1 Lithobius niger
CGATGTTTAATAGCCTGGTGAACAACTAATAAAACTAGAATAGCAACAAAATTACAAAAATAACAGAACCTTTTGTGACAAACTTACAAATTACTGAAAAAAAATTGCAAATGTGTCTTTATCTTGCTCAAAGCTAGGAGGGCATGTGTTATGAAATGTGTAATTTTACAATTTTTTTTATCCAGTTAATTTAGATTTCTCCACTTTACAGAATTTTTTAGCATGTGTTGAAAAATTTTTTTCCCCGTTTCTTTAATCTGTTCACACAACCGTATTTCTTTTTTTTTTACTGCATTTTCCTTGGAGTCTACAACAAATATAACTTTTTAGTAAAATGCTTTCTAAATAACAGTCTTGATTTATATTTTGGAATGGATATATTGACAGTTTGTTTTTAGTTAATAAATTCTAGCCCGTTAACACATTTTTATTTTTATTTTGTATACGTATTTATGCAAAAATAAATTAAATTACGCTGGCTGTGATCAAGACTTACAATACAAGGTAAGAAATGAATTATTGGGCTACTTTGTAAATATTACTGTTATCTTTAACAGTATTCGATAGGCGTCTTGGTCCCAGCTGTACATCGCTGGCTTCGTACCGACCCGGGTTCGATCCTGGGAAGGGAAGTGTACATGTACGGGTTTTTCTCCGGTTGTTTCCCGCCCGTTGCAAGAGGGTTTCCTCCGGGTACTCCGGTTTCCTCCCTCATGCGGCAAAAAACAACTGTTCCTGATGGTGGTGAAACCTTCCACTTAACATCAGCCGCTTGGGCCTAATAACAAACTATTAGCTTGTTGGCCGACACCTTGTATTATTATTTTCTTACGTTTAAAATTCTAAACAAGGCTAGTAACAGCATCGTCCTAATTTATGCCATAAGTAAACCACTGTCCCGTCAACACCTACAACCACGAATTTATAGTGTGGAATTCGGGCAACAAATTTGATCACAGCCTACAACTAAACAAGTCTAAAATAAACTTAAATATGTCCTTTAAATTGTTTCTAGCTACAGCTTACATTGTCCTCTACATGTGGGAACCAATATACAAACTTTATTCCCCAAGTTAAATCACTCAAAAAATTGTTTTAAAAAGGATTAGCTAGCTTCTGATCGCGTTGATTGCAATGCTGCTAGTTCATGATGATGATGATGATGATGATGATGCTATGGGCTTCCCTTTTGTAACAGAGTGCGGCCAAATCCGCAATGCCCTCCCGTCCACAGAAAACCAACCAAAACAACCTCAATCCACTCCCCCTAATCCATACCCCTCCTATTCCACCATCCCAAGAGCACCCTCTTCCCCCTCCCCACTCCTCTCCCCTCCCCCCTCCTACCCAGGAGCCAGCATACAGCCCCCCCCCCCCCCCCCCCCCCCCATTCATCTCGACCTCTGAGGTCCTCCAAACCCCGGCACTCAATTAACACATGCTCCAACGTCTCGTCCACCTCCCCGCATATCCCACAAGTCGTATCCTCATCTTCCCCACCAGCCCTCCACATCAAATCCCTGGTGTCCAGTGAGCCCGCCCTAGCCCTAAAGAACAGAACACTCCCCCAATCCCCCAGATACCATTTCTCCCACCCCATCCTCCTTTTCTCCTCACGATACCTCGACGTAGTCGACTTTTTTTCCATATCACGAGTCCACTTCTCCACCTCCACATCTTTAATCCCCTTTCTCCTGCCCCTTCTACCCCCAATTCCTCCCCCTCCCACCCGAACAAACTTCCCCGCCAGCCTTCTCGTCGCCTCCACCCAATTAGTACTGCACCATCTCGTCACATACTCATACACAGTACGCACAATGGCACCCTCCTCCATCTCCCTAACCCTCGTATCAAACTCAATCTTCGCCACCACCTCCCTCGACTCAAAACCAGACCACCCCATTTCTCCGGTCACCACCTCTCCAGCAGTAAACCGATTAGCTCCCAACGCCCACCTCCCCAACTCCCCTTGGTAGCGCTCCATCTGCCTCCAACACTCCCTACCATACACCAACACTCCTCCAGCAAACATCACACCCGGGACCGCCACCCCCCTTCCAGAGCACCCGAGCAATCTCATACCTATTATATCCCCAAAGAGCAACTTTCTTAATCATGCCCTTGACCCTTCCCGCTTTACACCTCACCTTCTTTTCCATCAACTCCAGGTAGTTCGGCTTCACACACAACATCACCCCCAGATACTCGTACTCCTTCACCCTCCTCACTTGCACCTTTCCCATCCTCAAGATCTCTTCTCCTCCCCCTCCATCTGCCCACTGGTCTTCCCCCCTACCAAAAATCATGTAACCGGATTTCTCGCTGCTGAACTCCATCCTCCTATCTACTCCCCACTCTGCACAGACATTAAGCAGCTGCTCAAGGCCCTCCTTCCCCTCTTCCAGTACCCCAATATCATCCGCAAATGTCAGCACTGCAGTACGGACTCCCTCCTCCCCCGCCTTCCCCCAACCAAAATCCCTACCCGACTCTATCAACATCTTCTCCAACCCTCTCAAAAAAACCAGGAAAAGCAAAGGAGACATCGGGCACCCCTGCCTTAACCCCCTCTTACTAACAACCCAGTCAGACTGTACCCCTCCCCACGAGGCCACATACATTCCCCCCTCATAAATCCTCTCAAGAAGACTGATAAATCCCTCCTCCACTCCTAAAATCCGAAGCTCCTTCCACAGCATCCCCCATCTAACCCCATCATAAGCCTTGGCAATATCCAGAAAGGCCACCCACAAGCTTCTCCTTTCCTTCCTCGCAACCTCAATTGCCTGTGTCACCACAAAAAGATTGTCCTCAACTCTCCTCCCCTTTCTAAACCCATTCTGTACATCTCCCAGCTCCCCTCTCCCTTCAAGGTCTGTCCTCAACCTACTCGTAAGAATACGCATAAACACCTTATAAACCGCACTCGTAATGGCCACCGGCCTATAGTTCTCAATCCTACCTCTATCCTTCCCCTTACCCTTATATACAAAGTGAATCCTCACCTTCTTCCAGCTCTCCGGAACCACTCCCCCTTGCAGGATCGCATTCATATCCCTAATCAGCCTTCTCCTACCCTTGACACCCAGACCCTTCACAAGCTCACCCACCATATCATCTTCCCCCGCAGCTTTCCCCTCTCTCACGAAGGTCAGGGCTTCCTCAAATTCTCCCACCGTAATATCTTCAAGCACATTTCCCACCTCCCCCTCCCTCACCTTTACCCCCACCTCCTCCTCCCCAATCTCACATAGCTCCCTCAATACTGCAGTCAACATATTTCGAACATTCCCCACGTCTTCACCATCATCCCCTCCTCTCCCTCCATCCTCAACCCGGACCTTCTCCTTCACAAACCTCCAGAACTTCTTCCCCGCTTCCCTCCCTCCCCTCGCCACTTCCCTAGCCAGTTTCAAGTTAAATTCCCCGATCTTCCTAGCCACCACTTCCCCTGCCTCCTTCTTACAAGCCAAATAATCCTTCCAGCATCTTGCGCTTTCCCCATCATCAACTCTCCCAACTCCTCTCCTCCATACCCTACAGGTCTCCTTTCTCCTCTGAATAGCCCCCTTCATTTCTACATCCCACCATCCCTTTCCCCTACCCACCCCCCGTGTCCCCTTCCCAAGATGTTTCTCCGCGACCTTAAGCATCTCAGTCTCCCAAACATTGTATCCCTCCTCCCACCCTTCCACCTCCTTCTCGACCTCAGCACCAAAAAAATCGAGCAACTTCAGATCCCTGACTGCCCATCTCTACCTACACTCCCTCCCCTCCCTCCGTGGAAAAACTCCCCTCCTCCCCTTCAACCTCCACTCAGCCCAGACCAAGCAATGGTCCGAGTCCACTCCCCATCTACCCTCAACATCCACCCCCATATCCCTCTCCCACCCCCCACCCTCCTCATCCCACAACACAAAGTCCACCACCGACTTGAGCACCCCTCTGCTCCACGTACACTCCATCCTCTCAATGCTCCCTAGATTGGCCAACTCCAACCTGCACTCCCCTACAAAATTTCTAACTGCCCTCCCATTCCTATTGTCCAATCCCCCCCCACTCAGCCAGATGCGCATTGAAATCCCCCAAAACAATAATATGAAACCCTTCCTTCCTCAGCCTCTCAACCTCAATCTCCAAACTACCTAAGATCTTCACGGATTCCATTGCGACGCGCTCTTCCCACCAGCTGGCGCTGTTGTCAAGCGGCACGCTTCCTCCCCTAGAGAAGCATTTGAGTGTCGCATCTGCTTAAACCTAAACTCTCTAATCTGTGGTAAGGCCACTAAAATTATTTAAGTGGTTCTTAGGAGTGGTACTAAAAAAAAAAAATTACGCGAGCGGGCGGTGTTTTTTTTTTCACGTTTTCTTAGTGATTTTTCAGATGCGGCCGATGGCTTTTTTTTTTACGAAATAAAACAAAGCTTTAAGCAGTAGCTTACATTTTGTTGTGGAGTACAATATCTGCATTTTAAAGCCAGGATCAGCGTTCAAAAGTTGCACATTTGATAAAAATTCATTCTTTAGAACCAAGTTTTTAGTTGTACGTACATGCCTCTGAACGATTCTTAGATTCACATCGAGGCGATCATGTGAATGGAGCAAAGAGCTGATATGGTCATCGGCTCCAGAAAATGCTCGGTGAAAGGGCTGATGACATATAGACATTGTCATAAAAAAAAACTTTCATGTGTGCGCACCTGAGAACCAATTAATTAATTTTTAGAGGCCTAAATAAACATGCATTTAATTATGACCCCAAACGGCGCCTTTATCTGATCATAACGAACGAATAAAAGCACTAATTTTGTAGTTCAATAAATACAAAACAAAAACGTACAGATTCTGTGATTCTGATGTCTTTTGTTTATTGTAGCATACGTCCACCTATTTTATTTGACGACTAAACAACATTTTCGAATTTCCGAATTTTCAAACAGAACCCCTTGGAAATTTGGTCAGTTTCATGCTTGCTAAATCCAGATGCCCAAATGTGTCTTTTCACAAGACTTCATCGTATTTTGTAAGAAACATCCATAAGAATGGAAACAAAAATAAGTATTCACTCATCCTCCCTCAAAAAAAAAAAAAAAAAAAAAAAATTAGAGGAAAAATAAAAATAGAAAGCCGCTTGTCCGTATCGACTTTTGGTTTGTAAACTTAGAGCCGAGGTATTTAGAGCCTTGGTTGAAAAGTTAACGTCTTCTTTTGACTCCATGTCGCAACGTCAAAGCCAAACAAGAGAAGCGCTGCTTCGTGACCTGCAGTTGTCGGGCTGGCCTGCACAAGCGCTACTCGGTAACGTCAGTCATGTTTAGTAAACTAACTGGCCGGATCTACAACGAATTAGAGGGGGGTATACAAAATGGACGCCACGACCGTCCCATTTCTTGAGGTCTGTTCGGGAATTGGTAAATCGTATCGGTGAATTTTTGTACGGTGAGTCGCGACATCTATTGGCATCTAGTGGCGGTTTTCAAAATATAATTTTAATTTTATGTAGATTTGCGTCACAGATTTTTATTATGTATTCAGGTATTTTTAAATCGTTTTTAAGCTATCACTCAGCCACAGTTAAGCTATTTCTCTGCGCTTGGGGGAAACAAAAGCGACACGTTCGTGTATCCAGAAAGTGTTGCAAGGGAAGGAACGTTGGCATTTTTGTACGGACGGTGTCGCCCTCGGTTGACAGAACGAGGCAACATAACGAATCATCGCGTAAGTGGCGTTTTCGACTGGCCATATTGCCAACCCAGTCTCGTAATGCTATTTTTCATCCAAGATCCGGCCAGTACTGTAGATAGCCCTGCGTCAGTGAAAGCGAAAAAGAAAGGCACAGGACCTCGTCGCTCGCGCCGCATGGATACAAAGTGTTATTCACGAAAGGGCTGAAACCAATTCGTACCTGTATTGAGCGTATAGGATATTACCCGTTTTCCGAGTGCTGAGAGACAGCAATATCGGCTCTTGCACTTTGCGTTCTTGTTTCATTGTTGCGCTCCTGCATCGTTTCATTGTTAAAACAGGACTGAGAGGCAAAAACCGGGTAATAAATGTCACGCTTACACGCTATTGTCATCGCTGCAACTCGTGCTGAACGTCTTTATTGATGACTTCTCACACGTTCGAAGTCAATTTTGTACCACTACATTGTCCAGACCCATCTGAGAAGCGTTTTAGCGTCGAGGTTGATGGACGTATAGCATAGATTAGAAAGTTAACTAGATATACCGTCTTACTTCTTCCCGTCCTACGCGGAGCTCTGGCGGTAGTTGCGGGTACTAACATCTCTGCTAATGCTTTACCTTCTGCTGCTTCGAAGGCAAAAGCATTAGCAGAGGTATTAGTAGCCGCAACTACCGCCAGAGCTCCGCGTAGGACGGGAAGAAGTACGACGGAATATCTAGTTAAGCTTTCTAATCTATGGTAAAAGCCGCGGCCATTACCGGAAGTTGACTGGGATAGCAGAAACTGAAAGGCTTCGCATATCATCTGAACAACGTAGGGGTACAAATAATGATTTAGAACGTGAGACAAGTTAACAATAAAGATATTCAGCGCAAGTTCCAGTGATTTTAATAGTGAATATATAAAAAAAAAAAAACGAATGGTTTTACGATGTGACTTTTGGTTGGTTCCATCCCATTCCGTATTTGTGTGGTACTCTGCATTACCTCTCAAATTCCTTAACTGTAAAGCAAGGCAAGCCGCTGCTGTTAGTCTAACCAAAACTAGGAATTACTTAACTTCAAGCTTCGCGTATTACCATAGACATAGAAGGAGGTCTACGGTATAACGTAAAACGCTCCTGCCAGAACTGAACAGTATTTCTTATTGTTTTTTTTTTTTACATAGTTTCTTACATAGTTCTTTTTTACATAGTTCTTAATTTTTTTGGGGGGCGGGTGGTGGGGGAGGGAGGGAGAGAAACACAATCAAGAAATAATATCAAAATTTGTGCAGAGAAATATCAAAATAGCTCTGGAAAAAAAAATAAAGGAATTTTGGAAAAAAAAACTTGGGTCTTCCCGAAGTTTTTTTTAATTATGCATGGTTGACCAAATTGAATATTTCACCTCTCTTTCCCAAGTTACGGAATATGAAGAAAATTTATGATTTCCAGAATCTTCTCTCCCCCCCCCCCCCCTCGTTCTAGAATCAAAAGATTTTATGCCGCCACAACCAAAACATTTTCGTGAGGAAGTGAATGCGACATGTACGGCAGAAACCAGCAGAAATATAAAACTGTCCTGAAACAAGAAAATCTTGTAATGAAAAAGACGAAAACAAGTAACGCGGAAGTTGGATAATAATATATAGGTTTGTTGCAAACGCAACCAGAGTGACAAGGACTGGGTGGTCACTGACTGCCGTCCGATGTTAAAACTAAAAAAATTATACACTATAAAAGTTAAATAGTTAAAAGTTTAAAACAAGGACGATGGCTCGGCTGCAGAGGAAGGGTTGACGGTATGGGGTTTGGGTCACGAATGCCTTACCACCAAGGTTAGACCTACCAGAGACACGATGGTCCCCGATGGCATCACCAAACGTGAGGGACAAGTGAGGGAAAAGCCGGGTAACGTTGTCAATGTTTCTTTAAAAATAATAAAATAATGCATCGTAGTTTGCTTGGCCAATACCAATTGTCAATCTTCATAAAGATAAAAAAAAAAAAAAAAAAAAAAAAAAAATGCATGAAACTGGTGTAGTGAAAGTTAGTGTAGTGAGGATGTAGGACACTTTGCCGAATCCAGATGGTAAAAAAAATCCGGAGAAAAATTTGGAGTTTTTAAAAACTGTTGGGTGCCAGACCACGAACGACTACGTTTATCCACAAGTGGTGCAAGATGGAACAAATCGTTCTTTCCAACATAAGTGGCTGATCAATTACCAATGGTTGGCTTACAGTGGAGGAAAAAAATGGGGCATTTTGTAAAACATGTGTTATTTTTGCGCCAGAAAAGTCTGGCAAAGGAGAAGACCAATTACTATGCTCGTTAGTAAAAAACAGTAGTCACGAATTATAAAGATGTTATGGAATTGCTTGATGCTCACAGCTGGAAAGGAATACCACTATAACTCAATGGACAAATCGGGAAATTTTCTTTCTGTTACATCTGGGTAAAAAAGAAGGTATTCGGAATCAGCTTGATACTGTTCGTAAAATCTTAAGTTCTGGAAACCCGAGGAAGGTAAGCAGAAACAAAGTAAATAATTAAATTTTTCTTGTCAGTTTCATATAATTTGGCATGGGTCTATAGCATCATTAATTAATTTATTGGGCTTGGATTACGGCTTTTGTAATATTATATTTTAATAATTTAGTGTAGCTGTATTTTATTATTATTACAACTTATCACATCTCGTAACTGTAGACCATTGGTAATTGTAGAACTAAACATTTATGAAATTAATCGCAGATGTGGAAAATAATAACAGGTAATTTTTTATTTTAGATCTTAGAACTACGAAGACAATAAACAGTTAAGACTCATTTTTTAAAAAATGTTTTGATTGTGCAAAATCGTCTATCCAAATCGTTCTTTCTTCTTTTTGTTTAGGAGGGCAAAATTATGGCCATGCATTGAGATATTCAATTAATAGTTGACAAATTTGTCCTTTTCGTGTACAGTCACAATAATACTCGAAACACAATTAAACACAATGAAACACAATGAAACACAATGAAACACAATTAAAGTCAAATGTTGTAGCTGCATTTTTTTTTGCCATAGCTGCTGCTAGTATTTTTTTTTCTGTTGCATTGTTTGCTTTTATAAAATTTGTAGTCTATTCCTTATAATCCAAACAGTAATATTTTGCGGTGGGCAAAGTTGTCACTACGTTGCCATGTTTTACAGTAAAATGTTATGCATTTTTTATTGGTTCCTTTTTTTTTTGCGTGTTAATTTATCGTAAACATTAACTAATAACTGAGCAAAAAACGGCTTCGCCGTTTAGAAAAAAAACCATTAGAGCTCGTATCCCCGTACTCACAGTCGTGAAGGTGCACGAATAAAAACGGATTAGAGTTCACTCGAACGCAACGAACTATAATTTGAACTCCAATACCAGGGAACAAGGACTGTTTTTGATTAATGGTTATGTCAGAAAGAAAGCTCAGTTTATGTTTAAAAAGTTTAATGTTTCGGTATTTGGGCGTGCACGCATAATTTGTGTATTATGCAGACCTTTTTTTTAAAATATTTTTCTGTGTTTGTAGTTTCATATTAAATCTGTTTCGTGTGAGTGGGTATATGTGTATTTTAAGTGAATTTATAATTTGTGAAACAAGCAGTCTCCTTGTTAATGCATTTCTTTTGCCAGTGTTTGTGTTTGAAGGTCGTTTGAAGTGGTATTTCTAGTTCGTTTGAGTAATTACGTGTTCATTTTGTGTATGCATTTTTATCTTTCAATTTTGTAGCGTTTTGCTGTTTATGGCGTTATTTTGTGTGTGTTTGTGGGTTTACGTTTTGCGAATTTGAGTTCAAATTATAGTTCGTTGCGTTCGAGTGAACTCTAATCCGTTTTTATTCGTGCACCTTCACGGCTGTGAGTATGGGGATACGAGCTCTAATGTTTTTTTTTTCTAAACGGCGAAGTCGTTTTTTGCTCATTTAATTTGTTGGCTTTTTTCGCTTCCTTTTTATATTAATTGCTACGGTCTAGTCTATCATGTGTCCACTGTCCACCGATTTTTGTTTTCGAAAAAACGGAACATTAGACATGCATACTTATGTTCAGGTTACGCCCAAGGTTTGTCCCATGATTATTATTTGGTGGCAACACATTAGCGTGTGTCTAGATTTAGCATGCGTCATCTCGATGAGTATAGTTGATTCTGGATTGTTGTAGTATCATGGCAAACAATCACGGAAACAATTCAACTCCCGAAGCCCGCATTGAAAAAGTAAATAAGTCACTCAGTCATGTCGGCCGCCCAATTTTCAGGCGGCCTCAAATTTTAGGACTTCGTACGCTACGTTTAAAACTTGAAGATTTAAGGCAAAATCAAGACCATTTAATTTTGGTTCTCCACAACGAGCTAGCTAACTCAAACAATGACAATGTTAGTTTCCCGGCACCCAACCATCGTTGCATCTTGTTCGAGTGAGCTATAATCCGATATTGTGTGCCTCGCCTATTGTTACCCTATTGTTACATGTTGCAGCATTGTAACATTTTGACATTGTTAGCCGCTCCGCCTCCGCCTCCTCCTCCTGTCCAATTTTCTAAAATTCTCGTGCGCAAACGAACTCTAATAAGCACGGCCTGGATAACACAACTAGGCTAGCACCCCCCCCCCCCCCGTATATGACCGGTTTATAGAGCATTGTTGTCATTTCCCGTTTGCATGAAAATACTGTGACGTATTTTCAACCCTAGAGGGGGGGGGGAGGGAGGAGGAGGTGAGAAACGTGTACGTAAATTAATTGCACGGGACGAAAAATGTGTTTTTCTTAGGTGTTCAGCTTTCTTACAGCATATTTAAAAAATGACTAGTCATACTAATGATAAATCTGTTTATCAAACGGCAAAAAATACCGTAAGCAGCAAATATCACTCGGTATCAAAACGGCGGAAGTTATAAAAAAAAAATAAAATAAAAAAAGTGTTTACTACCGGACTTCCCCTCCATAAATAACGAAGCAATGTCTTAATAAGGAGCTAATGAACGCACACACGTGCTGAACTTGTGTCCATGATGTAATCATCGCTTTATATTCCATCCGTCAACAAAAGATCGTCTGGGGAAGAAACATTGGGTTTCGTTCAACCAGGCAAGTTTATTCAACATAGCCAAAATCTTATTTTACCAAAGCTGAAAGCAGCACTAAAAGGAGTCAACTTTCCGGCACGCTCTTCAACTCGCAGTGAGTTTGGAGGAAAAATACGCGAATTCTACCCCCAGTCTGCCTTAGCTTGAAGTATATAGCAATCAGCTTCACCGCGTCAGGGCGCGTTTACGCGACGACTCGCCTTTGCATTCTCGCAGCTAGAACTCAATCGCAATGGCAAAGGTGACATTGCCATGGTAACAACGCTAAATGGATTAGCTAAATCCGACATCGTGTGAGTAAATACTTGCAGTCTTATAATCCGTGCCAATAATATAAAGAATTCCTCATGACGAAACAATTTTCCCAAACGCTTCTGAACTCACGTTATTTGCTGTTTTCGTTGCGAGGCGGCAGACATAAAACCGCCGCCATGTTGGAATTTGAGGTGATTTCTAGCTTCTAGCTGCGAGAATGTATAAGCGAGTGGTTGGGTAAACGCGCCCTCATGCTCGCAGGTGGCACGCCAGGTTGCCGCATGCATGGAGTAATCTAGCCAGAGTGGTTAATTTTCGCTCCCATCCGTTGGGTTAAACCCTAGTTAGCCTATTTTTAATAAGAGTTACGCAGAAAATAGTTACGACCAGTCATAAAAATAACACCAAAAAGTTCGCTTGCTGGTCCTGCAAATTTTCGACATCCCTCAGATGGCCTCTTCAGACCTTGAGGATATTCGGACTTTCTTTCTGACCACTTGTGCAGCTAGGTTAATACA
>JAHWFP010066802.1:0-53406 GCA_023313725.1 Lithobius niger
AAATACTGAACAGTCCCTTAGACTACAATTCCTTTAAAGTCCAAACTTAAATAGTTTGCCAAAATCCAATTATGGACATCCCATAGTGCCAGTTATGGACAGGCATGTCCATTACTGGATCCCCTCTTAATAAACAACTCCTGCTTGGAGTAGTTGTTGTTGTGAAGCATTTGAGGGCCAATTCACTTGTTTACACGTTAAGGACCACAAATACCAGTTATGGACAGCTTGTCCGTAACTGGGTAAAACATAAGATGTATGATCCAGTAATGGACAGCCACATTTTAGTCATATTTTGTGCATTTTAGTCAAGTTAGGCTTTAATTCCCAATTATATGACATATTATGGTGCCCACACACTATCAAATGACTTTATACAGTAATATGATAAGCAGAGAAACCTTAAACTAAATGCTTACCTCCGTTATCAATATCGACAATGAGTTGACACAAATCAAGCTTGATTTTGGTGAGCGGCCATATGCATTTTTTCCTTTCTGTTGGTCACGTGTCAAAAGTAGGTCAATGACTCGGCAGAAACTACAACAATGGAAGGAAGCAACAAACCAAAACCTGGTGCTGTAAGTGAAACTGAAACCTTATTTTACAAGTTTGCAAATCAGTGTGTACATAACTGGAGTACTGTCCAAGACTGGTTCCACTACCCTACCAATTTTTTTTTATTTATTAAAAAAAAATTAAAGTTAAATAAAAAAAACTTAATAGCAAAAAAAAATAGTTAAAAATAACCAGAAAGTTACAACGATTTTTTAAATTCAGCCCTGGACCTGCATTTTTAAATAGGATTTTTTGCTCTAAGATTGGTCCAACTCCTTAGTGATGCTAATACGATTTAAAATTTTTGTTATCTGGATGTATTAAATTTAATTATTTTTAAACTTAAACTAGCAGAGTCACTCGCTTCGCTCGTTCATTCCGCGTTGTCTCGATGTGCTCGAGGAGATTTCTTGCTGCAACACTTATGATACAGACAGTCCTTCCACATAAAAAAGCGATCAAGCGATTTATAAGAGTGTAGAATGCGATATCGGTTATCTCGAGAGAATGACAATATTTTCTTTACGTCCAAGGAGTCAAGCAAAAAGATCAAGCAATTTATCCGAAAAGCGCCGTTTCTGATGTCAAACGCTGATTTTCGTTCACTTCGCTCACTCAATCAGCGCAAACATTTCCTCAGAAACGTGACTGAATCAATGTAACCACCAAGAACCAGACATCACTTGTAATTTGTGTTGGTATACACTTTATATGGGTTTTCTTGTTTTCCTTATTTTAAGAATATTGTTCTTTACGTCCTGCTCAGTACAGATTTGTCCACGGCCGTCTTATCACTTTACTTTCTGATGATCCCTGACTTGGAGAAACATCTGCAGAACGTCAGATGTAATATCCTACGATGCTCCTACGATAGAGCAAAGCGAGACACACATTGAAAAGGTTTATTTTATGTCGAAATCTCTCGCTTTGCTCTTTCAATCTACGCGCCTCCGTGCTTCAGAAACACGAATGTTTGACACCCTTTTAAAACCAAATCTATTGTTTTGATTTTTCCATGCATCAATTCATCAATTCATTGGTTAATACATAACCAATTTTAAGATTTGTATGTGGTGTGTTGCAAAATACGTCGTCCGTGCATCCTTTTCCAGCTCAACTCGCTCCGCTCGAGGAGGTTATCATGAACAAACTATGACGTCATGAACGAACATGAAGAGGGTTAAAAAAAACTTTGACGTTAGTTTTTCAGGGTTTTTCGCTTATTTGAGGGTGATAATATCAAGTTACAGCGATGAAAATAGGCCTATTAAAAGCGAAATTTAATTATCTTTCGTTTGGTCCTACTCCCATCTTTGTAGGTGCTTTGGTTTCGGAGGAGTAGAGGTACAAACACGCACGCACGCACGCACGCACGCACGCACATCGTATGATTTTAATTATATAGATGAAAATCAAAAAGATTAATTAAAATTATAAAATAAAGGCTAACTAAGAGCAAGTTTGAAGATTTTTGCAGCCTATATGCTTAAGAGTCTTAGTAAAGCTTTGCATACATGATGATTTTCGCAGCCCGGTTTTATTTCAGGCATTCTTGACTCCAATCGAACGCACCATTTACAAACACAATGGCGGTGCAGGTTGTGAAGCTCGTGTGAAATGCTAAGCAACTACTTAATGATACTAAAGTCATGACATACTTAAACAAACAGGATTACACTGTAACATATTCTGCTTAGTACATTTCCATCCTAGATGGGATTTTTTATGTTGCAAACTACTCAACAAAGGTTGGTGCCAACAGGTTAGTGGCCCAATAAAAACGTACAAAAATGTTGTAGTCATTCTCCCAAGATATTCAAGCGCAGTTTTTCAAAAATTTAAGCTACTGAAATAAAATTTTCTGTACCAAGATCTCTAAGACATTCTTTCCAACTATTGCATACTCCTGGAAAAGGGAAAGTAAATGACAATATCAAGTAATTTATTGGTCTGCGCCGATTTTTGAAAGGCAGTCAGTATTGGCCAACCAACATAGTGGTATGTTAACCATACTCAGAACTGGAATTGGTAGGCCAATAGTTAGAACTCATCTTGTAGCAGCCAAATTATCAGCAAAGTGGTGGGCTGAACTGGTACTCACTGCAGTCTATCTGAAGAACAAGGTACTCATACTGGGATCAACGGTGAAATACCTGACGTCCTGTATCATGGAAGAAAGCCAGCAGTATATCACCTACGGAGAATAGATCTCTTTGTTTCGTATATGATGACCGTCGTCTCAAATCAAAGTTTCGACCAAGATCTCGACTAGGCATCTTGATGGGTTAAGCCTACACAACCACTGGTTATCGCATTCGGTTTCCTGACGAGGGACACATCATTGGAGAGACGAAGAATGTCATATTTGACGAGAAAAAGACTGGCATGGAAGCCCTGAGAAACATCACGAAAAATACTTTTGTCGTATTCATCCTAGAGGATCAACTGCCAGAATTGCTATCACGAAGAGTGCAAGAGACAAGAAAAAGAGAGAAAATTGCGTAAGCGCCCTTGGAGACAAGAAGAGAAGACCACACACAACAAAATCCGGTGGTGGAATTAGTAGAGAATTTGGGTGATTCAGATTCTGCGAACTCGGGGCGCCCGCCCCCCGTGCACCAAGCCTAATAATTAAAACCATTAACTCGGTCTACCACCAAATATTACCGTGCACAGAAATAAGAACAACCAAAAAAAAGACAAACAAAACATGTTCAATATCAAACGTTCTGCAACTTCGTCAGTAAATTGCCCAACAGTGACGTTGATTCAGCAGGCTGATGCACCATACACCATAAAATAGCAGGAAGCAATCCAGCAACGATCAGGAGGGACGTTGAAGGTGTAAATAGGCTTGAATTTTTTTAACCTTACTACCAAGCCAAATGTTTTTGAGTGACCAATTAGCCCATTCACGAAGTGAACCCCTTAAACCACCATTGATAGAGTCGATTCAGGACATGAACACCTAGAATATCAGGCTGTATCTTTGCATCTTTGCTTTGCGGAATTACTAAAAAATGCTAAAATGCTTCATCTAATGTAGTGCTCTGTATCAGCTCAAATAATATTGGTATCGACAAACCTGAGTGTATTGTAAAACAAATTGATGACATCATACACTTGATTGCTCAGGCTAAACCACTGGTTAAACCAACAGACTATTGTTGGACTATTTCGAAGATCAGGTATAAAAAAAACTACAGTAATGAGCGTGATATTTTTACAACAAGTGAAAAATTACGGGAATTGTGCAAAAAATTCTATCTCAACTTTGTCGTCATTGATCATGAACTTTTAAAAAATTCACCGTCTCTTAAGTCAAGATGGACTCCACCTTAAGGTTCGGCTCCTTAACGAGCTAAAACGCATCCTCGATTACCAGAGGAATAAAACATGTCAGACGGAAAACTGTCTGGATTAAAAGGACATTGGCAAACTTAATCCACCCGGACTATCCTGCATTTACTCAGGGTTGTGATGGCAAACAAACCCTTCTGTATGTGCTTTTAAATTGTCGCAGCATCGTGAAAAAAATTGCCTGCTTTCCACTTCTTTTTATCAACTCTCAAATTCGACCTTTTTTTAACTGAGACGTGGCTTATTGATTCTGTAACTGACGCTATGATTACAAACAACCACCCATATTCTGTTATTCGTAGAGATCGTGGGTCGAGGGGCGGGGGAGTCGCCTTAGTATTGAAACGTAATGTTTTGGTCTTACTCTTTTATTGTGCTGAGAATGCTGAGGCAATGTCTTACGTCTTCCCAGAGCAAAATTGAATTTTATCTTTGGTTATCTGCCAGCTGGTAATAACGAGGAACAAATCGACTATATGTTGAACTTTTTAAAAACCTGCTCAGATGTATGTACACAAATATTGTGTTGGAAGATTTTAACCAGACAAGTATCGATTGGTCCTTGGATGATGCAACTAGCTGCGTGAATGAAATGTTCCTTAACGTTGTCTCAGAACTTGGAATGACACAACTTGTTACTTCCCCATCTAGGGGAACCATCATCCTCGTCCTCATTCTGGTTGACGATGTTCGCATTATCTTCGATGTGGAAGCAGGCTCTGATTTGGTCGGGCACCAGCGACCATAACATGGTATTTTTTAAAACTACGAATTTTGAACATCAACAAAGAGTTGTCCGACTCCTGGAAATGATTTTGTGAAGTTGCTGTCTTGCCCGGCTGAACTTGACTAGAACTCTGTTCTGCTTGGCTGCGACACCACCGATCGGGCGTAGAATGCATTTCACAACACTATTGTTGCACTTAAGGAGCGAAGCACTTTAACCATCAACAAAAAAACTAAATGCTGCAATGAACAAAATCGTAAAGTTACCAAACTTAGCAAGGTAAAACTTTGGCAACAATTGGAATTAAATCCTACCTTGGAATAGAAGCGTTCATACACCACATGTAAAAAACAATATGCTGCACTGGTCATGGATGTATACCGGGCTTCTGAAAAGTATGTACTGCATGAAAGTGAAAGGAACACGAGTGCCTTGTATCACTTCTACAGGGAAAAAAACATAAATCGCACTATTTCACCATTTAATGTAAATGGGGATTTAATTGAGTGTGAGCGGACCAAAACAAACCTTTTAATGCAGGAATTTTCCAGGAACGATATTGCCGACACGGGAATAATATACGAATATACTTAAATTGGATCACCTCAAACCTAGTCATGCTGTTGGCCCGGATAAGCTATCCTCTTGACTAATATTTCTATATTGTCTAATACTTGTCTAATATTTTCAATGGGCAAAACTTGCCTCTTTCTAGTTGTGAGTAATTGGCTATGCATTGCTGCATCCTGTTAATAATACCTGTCCTGACTTGATGGGTACGTATCATTCTAAAGGTATAAGTCTTGATAAATATTAGGGATAATATTTAGGGATGCGCGTACAGTCAAAGCCAGCCCGACCTGCTGTGTTAACATCGTTCATGCAACAGTATTTGTGTGTGATGTTATAGCATCACCAGCAGTACTGGTCGGATTTACGAGTGCCTTGAAAGACAATTCGGCAAAATATCCAATTCGTCTTGTGGAAATAAAGACTTTTACAATCTCAACAGGCAGTCTCCAAGAAAATGTATACAATGCACTCCTCTGAAACATACCTTCATTTTATCTCATCAGTCCCGATTTGACTAGTGATAAAAGTCAGGGACAGAGTCATACAACCTGTTAAGCGTAGCACTTTTATATTAACATCACATATAAGGAAGTGCACACTGACACCGTCAATTCAGCGCTGTACACGGAAAATGAACACTAATGCGCATGCATCAGACTTATTAGAAAACGTAGGAATCTTAATCTCGAATCGTTTCTGTAAAATGTAGGAGTTTTAAACTCGGAAAAGACTGTTTTTACTCACTGGAATGTGTATTTGTAATAAAAGACAAATAAAACAAACTTTTTCCCTTGTTATCTTAGATTTTACTGGACTGCTCACGTGTTTAATATTTTCAGGGGCAAAACTTGGCTCTTTCTAGCAGCAAATATATTGTTAAAAGGTTTACCTTGGGTTCATTATCAAAAAGGTAGATGTCGCCATCCAGGAAGGGTGGCAAAGTTCGAGTGGTATTTGTGTGTCGTCTGTAATGGCGAAAAAGAGCCGAGAGATTTCCTTCCTGGATAGTACGCCGCTCGTTCTGGTTTTGCCAAAGGTCAACCAACCGTGAGTACTCTAACCTGCTAGCCTCATAAGATGCCCTAGAGGAAGCAGACTGGGGGTCAGTTTTAAGCCTATGCTACCAGGCAAGCTTCCTTCTGGCAGACCTGTGCAGAACAGACAGAAGTCAATCGCTAGTACCCAAATTTTCAGCTTAGCTCACCCCATAAATCAAACGTTGGTCCTCGGAAAAGATAAGGTCTAAAATTTTAGAGCCCAGAGTAGGAAACACGACTAGTTAGTGGAGTCCACGTGCGAGAAGCAAGTCAGGGAGCTCTTGGTGATGGCAATTAGTTGCAGTCAGTAGATTCCAATTTACGGTAGACAAGTTTAGGTCGCCCAGTACAACATTTTGGTACTGTGGCCTAAACGAAGACATCATATAGGTAGCCATACTGGAGACAAATTGCCCGTCATTGCTGTCTGGCAGGTAAACCAGGATAAAATTCACGCCAATAGAAGGAATTAGCATGGTCAAACCTTCAACCGCGGCCCCTACAGAAGATAGGACAACAGGCAAGCCCCGCCGATGAACACAAGCAACACCACCTCCCTGGGACTGCCTGTCCGACCGGAGAATATCTGAAGGGAATCCACCCGTGACATCGAAATCTGTGATGCCGCGAGTTAACCACGTCTCCACAACAAACAGAAGATCATAGAAACCTGTCGCTAAAAGCAACTGAAAGTGGCTTAGATTTTTAACTAGGCTATGGGCATTAAGTAACAAACACTGCAGACCAGTTACAACACAACCCCCATTAGAATGTCCCAAGAGATGGGGACTAGCCCCCAGTAACGGTATTAGTTTTCCGATGGTAGATGCAAACGAGCAATCTCATTTCTTAAGATTGCGAGGCATACGTAATGTAACCACAAGTTTAATTAAATTTACCAGGCATGGCAACTTTAAAGGCATACATAACACATCACCCCCCAAAAATGAAGAATTGCTAACTGCAGTACGGAATGAACGTAATTCACAAAGGTGTCTTTTCGTTTCGCGTGTGATATTGAAGTTGATGTAATGTATCAACTGGCTTCCATGGCCCTGGTTGACTTCCCCATTCTTTAGTACTTAATTGTTTTAGGAAAACTGCTGTATGCTACTGTAATCTCACCCGCCCCCTCCCCTCCCGCCACTTTGAAGTGACGATACAAACCGCACGGACTGTTACTTGGATTGGTTGAGAGGGAGTGGAAAGACAAGGAAGCATAGTGCAGACAGGCTGTGACACGAAAAGCCCACAACAACACTTAAAAACCAAATTTTTAAAAAACGTAAAATTACACATAATTTTTATTTTGCGAATATTCGAATATGCACTTAACAAATATTCGAATATTCGTCCAACCCCTACTAACCGCCATATTGCATAGGCCTAAAATGTGGACTTGGGAATCTGAAGCCTTGTATACTTCATCAGCCCAACACTATCTGTCACTGTAAGCAGTGCAGAGCTACTACGTAGTGTACGTGAGTAATGTTAGTTAAACGTTAGTTAGGCTACATTCTTTTTAACTTCTTTCGGATGCAACGAGAGAACATTGAAAGGAATCAAGATGCAAGAAGGAGTTGGATCATCCCCAGCAGTACAATAAAGACTTGTGGACCGTATGACAGAGTATACTTGCTGTTGTCTCTACACACAACCCCCTAAACAGCACGGACTTCTCATAGCGTGTGGCTTTTCGCCCTTCTTGCTTACTAATATTAGTTTCACCAAACATGACCAAATTGCAGGGGCTTTTCTTTTGGCGTACGTACAAACCTTTGGACCTCAAGTTACTATTAAGTCCACCATTTAGAAGGCGAGATGCTGATAACAAATTTTTGGCAGCTGTTGGCGTTTCCACGACATTTTTTATAACAACAGCATGGTTAAGTGGAAGGCTAAATCTGTCTCGTCATCTGACGCGGATATCGCCCACCAAAACTCCAGTCATGGTAACACCATCAGCAGCCAAAGCAACATACACTGTAAGGCATTTAGACCTGTCTATGTTCTTATAGCTATGTACCATGATCACGAGGGAAGCCCCCAATCGTGTTCAATTACCATCTTTAAAGGTGGCTCGCCTAACTCTACTGATCCTCGCCCCACAAGATAGTCACACGCTATATGTCTCGGCGTATGTGGGACGAATTGTTACGGGTTTGCCTGACACGTCTGATACGGCCTCAAGAGTAGAAATGGACACGGTGGAAATCTTGGAGAAGGAGGATGAAGACGTAGACGAGCTAAAAGACAGGTCTACAGGGCTTATAAGACATCAATATGGGTTGATATGGGTTGTAGTACATTGTGGCTAATTCTCCAAGGAAAAAAACAATGGCGTCAACGGATTCGACAAAAGTCACATCAGTGGAAACGCTCGTCGTGTTGGTAGGGGGATCAAACAATTTGTAAGCCCGTCTCTCCTCGTCATTACTGATATATAAGCAAGGTGCGCTACTGGGCCCTAGGTGGCCATAACATTGTATGGGGTGAAGATGAGCATAGCACAAGCACCCAAAACGTCTTAGATCCACAGCGTTGGGGACTTGCCCCGTCCAGGCTTGGAGAGGGTAGATATGTTGAGGGTGTGCGTGTGTGGCCAAACGGTTATGCAAGATAGCGACTTCTTACAACGCATATCCCCAAACGCATTCGGGCAGCCCAGCATCAACTAGTAGGCCTCAGTGATGGTTTTAAGCCTTAAAATTTATTCTCTCACTAATTCCATTTTCCTGGGTGTCTTAGGAATTATAACCCTATGGAGGGTGCCATTCCATGTGAGGAACGTCTGGAGTTTCTGAGATTGTTACAGCAAAGCACCGTGGTCAATTGTACAAGATTTCGGTCGGTTTCTGCTTGGCGACGTCCCACCTCATTTATTAGGATAAAGGGTATTTGTGACTTTGATGAAATACAGCAGAGAAAAACTCAGCTAGTGCCTAAAGCGACAGTGATAAAGGCAACAGTCGAACCATCTATGGCGGTTTGGCTTCTAAAATGGCATTCATCCGACAACCAATTTTTCATTTTTGCAACCGGTCACCTATTCGGGATCACAGAATGTGAACCTCTCTTAGGCTTGGTACAAAGGCAAGCATGACGTTTGTTCGGCTTGAACTGTCAAAGAGGGGGCTTGCAATGTACCTGCATTTATCATGTGTTTAAGCTTGTCGATGGAAGGGTGTCCACATCTAAACGAGTTTGCATTGTCAAAACAGAAGATAAAATTGGCAGTGGTTTAAAGGGTGTAATGTAGGGTGTAAGAGCATTTGTTTGGTCTCGATTTGTCTGATTTAAAAAGGCATCCTGTACAGGTTGTCTAACGTAATATGCTTTATGATAAGTGTCGTCATGACCAAACACTATATTTGTTACGTCTTGTGCCCTAGCTATATCCAGTTCATGAAACACTGTTTCACCTTCTACATCATGAGACTCATCTACTAATAAATCTACATTACAAAGGTGAGGGCGACGTTCACCAAACATGATCAAATTATGGGGCTTTTCTTTTGGTGTACGTGCAAACCTTTGGACCATTTAGGAGGCGACATGCTGGTAACAAATTTTTGGCGGCTGTTAGCATTTCCACGACATTTTTTATAACAACAGCATGGTTAAGTGAACGGCCAAATCTGTCTCGCCCTCCGACACGGATATCGCCCACCAACACTCCAGTCTTGGTAATACCATCAGCAGCCAAAGCAACACAAACTGTAGGGCATTTAGACCTGTGTATGTTCTTATAGCTATGTGCCATGATCATGAGGGATGCCCCCGATCGTGTCCAAAGGTCACTGGGGCCTCGGAAGGGCCCTTATGGTCGTGGGACAACTTATTTCTATTTACACATGAAATTTCTTCATTCTTATTGACAGGGGATGTCGCCCAAGTTGTTGGACCTAACGTATAAGCCCTATGCATCTGGCACAAGAATGGGACTTCGTCCTGATTTGGGTCTGCTGATTGTTGACATTTTTCCAAGGGTGGTTGAGTTTGTACACGTATAGGGTCCAACCAGTTACCACTTGGTGTTGGTGGCTTGTTAGTCGACGGTCTTACTGATTTCACAGAGGTTTCGCGTGATGTTTTCCTAGATGAGTGGCCCCCTGGTGGTGTGGAAGGGCAGCTTTTTCGCAGATGTCCAAATCCTTCACAAAGCAAGCACCTGGGTCTCCTAAGGCGATCTCTAGGACCTAACGTATTACAAGAGTAAAACGTTTGATTTAAACTGGAACAGTACACACACTGACAACGGCTAGTTTTCTTACGGTCATTTATAGGTCGATTGCGCCCAGTTGACTGCTTAGGCGGCTTACGAGGTAGTGATGGTGACTCTTCGTCACTAGTTTGGTAGCAGTCCTGTTCTTCGGCTCTGTATGCATAGTTGTAATACGTGCGTGAATGACATCTTCATGGAGGAGATTTACTTGGGCTTGGCATAGGACAAGTGGCTCTAAACTCAACAGAAGTTTGCCTAGTTCTGCACACGAAGCCTGTTGTTGACACACACACATCTTCTACGTTGCCATATTTGAGACTGTCAACAAGCTCAGTTTGAAGTTTTGTTAAGTCCAATAATCTGCTGAAACGCAGCAAGTATTCCAGCGCTACTGCGAGAGCAAGATGAGTTACACCTTGCAAAAGCCATGTACAGTCCCGTTCAAAAGTAAATGTCCAAGTCCATGCTAACGACAACAATGGGTTGTGTTATACCTGCTGCATGAGTAGCAGGTGCTTTGCTCGTGATACCGGTTATTGTTGTACACCGCCGCAAGAATCTATGGTTCGCCGTCAAGCTCTTAAATTAACTTGTAAAATCGTTTGAAATAAACTCCCGTCGTAGAACCCGTGTGCTGCAGCTATAGCTAACTCGTTTGTTCACCTCCTTAAGCGCCAAATTATTTCTCTTTGTCTGAAACAAGATAGATTCTTCAGGAGGGCAGAGCTAATCTATAGAGTTCGACAGTCCATTTATTAACTTTTGTTTGAATCGCATTCAAAGAAATTCTGTTTCCTTTTCAGTAGGTTCTGAGATGTAAATCAAACATTTGACGTTTCTTAGCAAGAAAATGTAGACTCTGTAGTGAAAAACAGGAGTGTTAAAAATTACATGCTTGTTATTATTAAGTAAATATGAACCCGTCGTAGCATCCGGTATTATTTCTCTTTTTTACAGTAGCTCCATTGCTCTTAATTAGGTATTATCGTTTTTTCCCTTGGAGTGGTGGAAGGGGGAGAATCTAATTACTGTTTGCACGATGAAATGATTAACTGTATTGGAATCGATGAATTTTCCATTCAGATATCAAATCTGTTACTACTAAGCTACACTGATACAGCCGAAAGTGTCCTGTATCACGGGACACTTAGTTGATTGAGGCAATTACGAAGGCATTACTGGAGAACTGTACCGAGCAGTATTTATTTCGTTGCTTACGTAGTTAATGGACGATTTTGCTGTGCCAATATTATGTTGGTGGTGGTTTTGCTGATATGCTAGCAAGTAGCTGTAGGGGGGAGGCATAGGTGATAAACGCAGCCCCAGAAAAAATATTCCAGTATTAATACAGGATAAATTGTCCCCAGAAAAATAAATCCTAGGAAAAAATATCCCCTGCACAACATAGAAAACGTGAATTTGAACCTTTCTGTTAACTAATAATATTCTAATGGTGCGTTGAAAAAAGAGCAGACATGGCAAGATCAGACCCGTCACTCCCCCCCTCCCCCCCGCGTATGAAATATACTGCAAAGACATGTTCCCCCATGTATGCGATTTTCTGGTTATTGTTTCTCTCTTCAGTCATAATAAAAGTCTCGCCAAGTAAATAAATAAGAATTACAAAAAGCGTTAATCAGGTTTATTTGTGCGTGTTCTTCGTAGACCCATTTCTTATATCAGGCTAATATGCGTCGCCTCTCTAGGATTCAACGATAATATCATTATGCTTTCTACCCAGTTGTACGAAGGGAAGGAGGGATATAAAGGGAAAGGAACGTCAACACGTTCGTTATTTGTGTTTATAAACTGACAAATCTGACCTCATTTTGGCTAAGAAAAAGGCGCACAGCTGAAAAGCTAGACATAAGCAGTAGAAAAACATAGCAAGGAGGAACCAAACAGATATTACTTAAGAGCTAAGAGAAATAAAGGTGAATGGCGGCGTGACGATCTCATGGACAAGTCTTTGTTTTTAATACTCAAAAAATATATAGTTTCATGTTTAAAGACATCTAAGAAATATTTATAACGCATTACAAAAGAGTGAGATTCATGCAACAGCGAGATATAAGTAGCCTAATAACATCAAAATGAATTAACACAATAGTGCTAACATGATGAAGGCTAATTTCGTTCCTGTGGCATAAAATGACCGTTATTGACTGGGTATAACCTTTTTTTGGTGAAAAATTGGTGTAAGTGAAATTAAGATCTTCTAGCTAGGGGCTACTAGTGCTAAATTTTCGAAAATAAAGCGTTTTAGTTAGTGCTGAAAGTTAAAAAAATTTACCCGGAGCAGTCCACAATGTTGGTTCCATCGTGCTCGTCAATTGTTTTATATAGTTAACCTGGCTGAAAAATCATTACCGATAGTATAATCATGTTGAATCTGGCCTTTTGCAGATTCGGAGTTCAGTACAGGCACGACGAAAATAATACATACTATAATGCTATGTTTAAAGAAGGCAGAGAGGTGCCGTCTTCCATTATAATAATACAATAGACAGGAGTGAATCAGTGCCAATAATCAAACTTGGAATACATAATGTCGTATCCAGCGCAGTGCAAACATACATTTTTTTTGGCCATTTTTTTTTATGAATGAACACTTACAATTAACCAATAATTTTTTTTTAAATCTATGATATTTGCCCGAAATAAAAATGTTTAAAGAAACTAACCAAGTTTTTGCCGCTTGAAGTTGTAAAGTCGCACACTTAATTTCCCGGATTACTGCTTTACGCATTAAATGAAAATTCTTTCTTTCTCATTGCCAGCCGAGCCAGTTTTTTTTCTCTCTTTCTCAGCCTAGTCATCTCGTATCCTCACAAGGCCAGTCTTTAATACAGACTATTTGCTTCGTTAACCGCTTATCTCCTGATTTACTGTTTATTTATTGAAAAAATTAAAATTAGGCAGTAACAAAATTTTACTCTTTGCATTTTTCCTTTAAATAATTAATCTGTGAAATGATCTAAGCTTTTGTTATCACAATTTCAACCAGGAAAAATTACTGGCGGGAATCGTTTAGAACTTGTCACGATGACCTGGCCATAATGAAATAAAAGTCGTGTAGGTTAGCTGGTTTTAAGTAAATGAATGAGTAGCAAAAAGGTAAATAATATAGAGACATTATTAACACGAAATACGATGAGTATCATGTAAAGACAACATCGGTATGTAACAAAAATCGTTGATCATTCATATTTTATAAATTAACAACAACCTGAAGCCTTTGTTTTACCGTAATTGTTAGTAAATTCAACAAACCATTTCTTTGCTTATTTGATGGGTGTGGTACACCATACACGACGCTCACGGTAACAATACCACGCTCCAGTATGCAGCTGCGTACATTCCAGTCATTCTTGAAGAGCGAGAGGCTATTGTTTAAATTTAGTATAGGCTTGGACATTTACTTTTGAACGGGACTGTACAAGCTTGAGTTCCTTGTCTTGGGGTAACGAGTCGTAATTCCTCCAAGATGTATCTAGCTCTTCTTAAGTACGTACCAACGTCTTCAGTAGACTGTTTCTTGACTGTTTTTGCACTGATTGATTGTGATTGTATTTTAAATATTGAAAAATCCTTTTTGCTTCTGCATAATTTTCGTGAAAATGTTCAAGTAATTAAGCTTGAATAGTGGGTTTTTACGGGAATAATATCTGAATTTTGACCCTCAAAGATTTTCCAGACCTTACAAAAACGTTACTATAACCGGTACGTAATGTCACCCTGCTGGAACAGTCCAACGATTAAATTATGAGCAGATAAAAAGCTTAAACGTCTCCATAGCAATCAGACTTGTTGTTAGTGTGTGCCTGCTTGGTATTTATTATATTTGAATAATTTATGAGTACCTTGATTATTGTATGAATAAATAAATTAACCTAATGAATAATTTTGCATTTACCTTGGCGAAGCTGAGGGTGCTACTTTTCGGGGTTGGGGACTCTGCAACGACGGTTTCCACATCTTCCTCCTATTCTGTAAGCTAGGCCCTTAGTGGGCCTATTTACGTTGATGCTATGGTTCCATGCTATGTATTCTGTATATGCTATATCTTTGTTATTATATTCCAGTTATGCTATGTACTTTGATGAATGGTCAAGTTCCTGGAGATCAGTGATCAGGATGGCTTTGGCCTTGCCTGCCCCTAGGGGTAGCTGCTAGCAGATATGGATCATGGGATACCAGTATATAGTACAGGAAGTACCTTGCACCATCAGTGGAAGGTACTGACTGCAGCTCTAGGTACTTAAGGCCTTGCAGCCCACTTCAGCCCCACTCTGGGAGCTAGTCCCTAACCAGCTAAGAACTCTTCCTGAAGTGTGCCACTCTGCTACTAGCCCTGACTAGAGCATTCTTGATCCACTGGACCACGTGGCCCTGGAATAAACCTTGAAATTACCATCCTTTCCGTTCTTCCTTGTACCCAGTATGGGGGGAGGGGGGGGGTAGAATTCTTGGATTGCTCTTTTTTGTAGTAACTCGTCAATTTCTGTGGATAGGTTTGGAGTGGGGGTTTGAACATTCCCAGGGAGGAGAATGAGCCAGGGTGGTTTCGAAATGAAAGTTGGAAGGAATCCTTCTCAAGTGATGGAGAGCACTTATTGGTTGTTTGTTAGTTTTTTTCCATGCAGGTAGGTGGTGTTGGAGACGAGCACCCAACAGTGGCGTCTTTGGTCTCTTTTGGTGTAGTTTTTCTTTCTGGGAGAGGAGTGACGGCTTCGCTTGTCGGATGTGTCCTTGTTGTTGCTGCGGCTTTTGTAAGGAAAGTTCCTGGAAGATTGGTCCCAAAATGGTGCATCGTTGTGGATTAAACATCTTATGAGAGTTGTGGGTTGACCTAGTAGTGACTATTGTTTAGCACTTTTTTTTCGCATGGCAAATCCGAAACCTGTGTTAAAACCTTGATTAGTGTTAAAATGACTGAATCGTCCTCAAAATACCCATAGGAGTGATCCTAAGAGTCCTTGATGCTGGTCAACAGGACAGTACAGTGGCAAGGGAACTAGTCCCAGCTTGACACCAGCGTAACTCTACTTAATCACAATTAAGAAGAGGCAACCTTTTTACTAAGTCCACCTGGTGCACGGGAACTTTTGCATCCCTCATCAAAACTGTGAGACAGTTTCGTCCCTGAGTGCCTGGGGCTGTTGCCTTTGGCACTACTTCACCGCCCCAACATCTTGTTTTAAGTACTAACTGCTTTGCTGTATAATGTAACCTGAGTATCCATTGTTATGGTGTAGTGTTGGTGAGTGTTTGTATGTTTGAGTATGACCATTGTCATGGTCTGGTTTATTAATTGTTACTTGTTTTCTGTCCTCTTCTCTCTTCCCCATGTTGTTTACCGGTGGTAACCGCTCATGTTGGAGCGGAGTTCTTCCCTTCTAATCCATTTGTAATGGAATATCAACAACACAGAGTAACTTTCTATGTATATCCCCATAAAGCTTGCACCATGTAATTTTCGTCCGGCTGTGGAATCCGGATTTCCAGGGTTGGACGAAGCGTGCTGTCGAACTGTAAGTCTTGTTTCCCTTTTCTTTGTTTCCCCACCGTGAGACGTCACGAACTAGAAATTAACTATGTCATAAATGACCTAGGCACGACTTTGCAACCCGCCACAGTGTCACAATGCTCCCCGTATTTGTTCCCAAATGTTTGGATAAACTTCGCAATAAATCTCGAGGAAGAGAAATACAGTCCTCCCTAACTAAAAATGCCTTGGGTCAACTCTTTCTTGCCTCCCCGCACCAATCGTTGCCACATGCTAGTCCTATGATTGCAGACCAATCCACGGAACTTTTTTTTCCATTTATCCTCTGATTTTTGTCAATACGTGTAGCGCACGCTGGGGCCGTACTTGCGTCGGGCCAATGTCCCACCGGGATAGACCTAAACAGTGGCGCGTCCTCAGGCATTACACGCTCGTGTCCTTCAAATGTTTGGAATCCACGGGATCCTCCCGTAGGTTCAGGTCACGAGGTACGTCATTCACAGCTACGCCCAAACAATTATGGTAGCGTAGTCGTGGCAACGCCAAGATATTCATCGGTAGCAGCAATTATGTTAGCATAACTGGTCGCTGCTTTCATTGCACAAAATATGGTAACATTTTATGGTTGCAATTTTGGTGACGTTTTATGGTTGCAATTTTTGGTAACATTGGTAGAATTCGTTTGCTCCTAACGTTTTGCGACAAATTTTGGCGCCGATTACGCAAATCCCTCACAACAGCTTCCTTTGGTAATGGCAGCATAACATTAATTCCCCAAATTTCGATAGCCCTTATGATAAGAACTGTGGTGTTACGGCTTCACTTGCGTTTTGTGTCCTCCCGACAACGTTTTGCCGAGTCGCGTGGTGTTGTGCTCGGAAGAAAACTGCCGTAATTAGTCCCGCTATTGTGTCCGCATTATTGTACTGTATTGAACAACTTCCCTATTACACGCTCGCGAAAATCCGCATCCCGTGTGAAGCCCCATATCGCCCTTTTGCTGAAACGTCAAGTGGGACCTAACCTAACCTACCACAAACTTTTATGTAGTACCTCGGCCGTGAATACGTTGAAGACTATTGAAGCATTACGCTCCTACACCACGCCCAAACTGTTTTCTGCATACACTCACAGTTGAAGCACATTTTTCCGTCATATTAGCACAATTTTTGCATATCCTTTTATTTTTTTTCATTTCCACGCCGTTTAGCACAGATGTATTTATACATGCCCTCTTGACAATTGTCTCGATCATGGTATTTTGATTACGAATTAACATAACTATCCCTTTTGCTGGCATTTACACTTGTAAATATTTATCTTGCTACTCCTATTTACCGTGCATGTTAATTACCGATGTTGATTTGTGCTATTGATTTGTGATATTCCTTGTGCAACAGTGTTTTATTATCTCGAATGCTATTTGAGAATGTCATCAGATTATGCGTAATTTTGCAGTTGTAATTTATCTCTGTGTTTTTATACTCATTCTTTTGTGTCAACTTGCAGTTTGCGCGGTGCGCTACGGAAAATAACTTGGTTTTTATTTCAAATTCAAACTTCACAATTATGCCTTTAATTACCCTTCAACCCTGTCTTCCAGTGTTTCCCTACCTTTTAATTTAATTTTGCCGATACGAAACCACGAAAAGAAATTTGCGCCGCATTTGCGTTTTTCTCTATCCAGAAACACGCTCATACTACCCCTAACTTTGGGCTCTTGTTCATGGTACATTGGCCTTTCCCCTCAAGTGCTTTTGTGTTGGGATGCTGTTTATTGTTACTTACATGTGTCTTAATCAATAGTAGACTGCTCTAGCTCTAATAATTATTTTTTTTCCAGGTTGTTCATTAATTTTGCCTAAAGTGTTTCATTACATGTTTACGATTTCGGATCTTGACTTGGTTGTACATGTTTACAATTTGTAAGGCTTTTTCTTTCCCTCGTGTCATGTTGAGAAGAACCTGTTTAAGCCCCTCCTTGCCCTTTTTGCTACTTCTTACTTTCTTCCCTCGTTGGTTTTGGGGGAATATCACACCTTTTGATAATTGTATTTCGTCGCCCCTTGCCTTTTCCGGTATTTTGACTTTATGGAGTCCACTAATTGATGTCGCTTACATCCCCCATCTGTTAATTGTGGATGTTTTCCATTTACTTTCTCCCCATTTTCTCACATTTTCCGATAACCCACGTTTATCCCTGCTGGTGGGTATCACTTTGATAGACTATCTTTATTGGTATACCCTTGTTGACTCTGTTGTTCTATCTTGGTTTTATCTGTCGTTTAATCCTACAAATGGAGTGTGTCGCAGCATACGGTCTCAGTCTGAGTGATGACCCCCCGGCCCAATCCCACGCCCTCTATCGGTTGGACAGTGGCGCTACGGCCACGATCCTGAATAGAATAGACCGTCCACTTTGCCCTGTCACAAGGTGCGGGTCGATCTGGCAACCAATGGAGCCTTTACCACTGGATATCCGTTGGGGATGTATACATTGTGGATATGTCCCCCGGTGGGACGCTCTACAAGAACCATGTTCTGCTGCGTAATGTGATTTTAGTGCCTAATGCCAGAACGAACCTCTTATCTTTAGGGATGCTTCTGCGCTCCAACTACCACTGTAACACTCGGCGTGCGGGTGTTTACGTGCGTTCCGGTGAGCGGCCTTACCGATTAAACCTCTTCTTTGTTGAGAGGGGTAACTTATTCGAAACATTTGCCATCCATACTCAGGAACCTATCATATGTCAAGGTGCCGCTCGTAGTTCTTTAGTGGACTTTCATAATCCTTTGGTGAGTCAAGCCAATGACAGGCATGAAGCTACCAAGCTCGGTGAGGAGATCCTCATGCTGCCGATGGGACATTTAGGTTTGGCTTCGGTTTCCAAGTCTAGTGACCAGTGTCTTCACCGTCCTTGTGCACTGCCACCTTTAACCCACGTTGTCGACTCGTGTGTCTGTCAATCTGACTTGTCATGTTTTCCCCCGGCATCACCGTTGACCGATGACGATTCGAATGATGATGAAAGAGCCGGAAATGACTACGGGTGACCGTTATCCCGATTTTGTGCACGAGCCTAACGTCCCGTGGGCGTTCTGTGGGAATGTTGTTGCCGCCGAAGATAAGAACCCTTCAACGTTCAAGGAAGCTATGCAACGACCCGACAATGAAGAGTGGAAGAAGGCTGTCCAGGCTGAGCTCAAGATGCTTGATGATCTAGCGGTCTGGGAGTGTGTCCCTCGCCCACCCGGAAAAAAGATAGTGCGTTCCAAATGGATGTTCACGAAGAAGTTCAACTAAAATGGTTCCCTACTTAAGTATAAAGCCAGACTTGATGCTTGTGGATGCAACCAGCGGCCGGGAATCGACTTCCTGTACAGCGATTCTCCCGTTGTAAAGACTTAGTCCTTGAAAATCCTGTTGAGTTTGGCTGCGGCGAAGTCTTATTCCATAAGGACTTATGATGTAGCGTCGGCGTACATCCGGTCAAAAATCGATGTAGACGTCTACCTTTCACCACCAGCAGGCGCAACCGTTGTGACGACAACCCGGTGACGTGTGTGTCACCTCCTCAAGGCCCTGTATGGTTTTCCTTCCTCGGAAAGGTGATGGTTTCTACATCTTAGGGACACTTTGCTGAAGTGTGGGCTCCATCAACTTGCGAGCGACCCGTGTTTGTTTATCCTGAGGAAGAACAATCTTTTCATGGCATTGTGCGCCCATGTTGATGAATGCATGTCTCTTGGGGATGACCAACTGATGGATGAAGTAGCCGCTAAAGTGAACAATTATTTCACATACCTCTTGGAGGCTAATGAACTTGGGATTTCTATGTCACAGCTGAAGTACATCGATCGAGTGGTTGAAGTGTTTCATCTTCAGGACTCTAAGCCGGTGCATACCCCATACCCCATCCATGCTGACTCAACGTCTCGATGACTTCGATGAGTAACCAGTCTTTAATGTTTCCACGTTTTAAACAATAATTGGATCACTGCAGTACATTGCTCAAGGATCACGGCCAGATATTGCCTTTCCAGTCTGTTCTCTCGCCCAGTTTTCGCATTCTCCACGAGTTATGCACTTCAAGGCTGCCAAACGAGTGGTGAAGTACTTGAAGGCAACACGATCTTATCGTATGGTATATGGATGGGGAAACCGAACTTGGACTTGCGGGATCTTCTGATGCCTCCTGAAGCACGACGTTTGATGGAAAAGGCTTCTCGGGGTATCTGGTGAGTGTCTTCGACTCAGCTGTGTTCTGGAAGTCGAAGAAACAAACTATCACCTGCCTGAGTAGTATGGAATCAGTTGATTGCCGCAACTGAGTGCGCGCGGGAATTGCTGTGGTCCTTCGAGTTGCTTTCGGACTTAGGACAGACTGATCCACCATACTTGCCTTTGTAGTTGTCAACGGACAGTCAGTCCCTTGTGTCACTTGTGCATAAGCTCGACCTAAGTGCTGGATCAAAGCACTATGTCCGGAAATTGTGGTTCCTGCGTGATTTAATATGTAGGAATAAGCTGCATTTGCAATATGTTTCAAGCGAGAATCTCGTGCCGGACATTTTTACCAAGCCAGTGAGTGGTGGGCATCTGTGCAAGTTTTTGAAGCAACTCTCCCTTCTCCCCATACCTGGTATGCCATTTAATATTGATGATGTTTAGACATGATGTGTTATTTTTAACACTACTAACATAGATCTTAAAGGTTTGATCCTATAATCAGGGTGTTTCGACTGGCACCCGTAACTAGTTGTCTCCCTCAACATTTATAGACATTTTTGCTTAAATATGTGTCTTGGTCTGTTTACTCTGTACGAAGTGTGCGATCGATACCAAGACTATGCTACCCGTGCGGATTTTCCCCTTCTCACGCCCACGAGGGGGGGAACAGCCAAGTTTTTTGCCGAAATTTGTCCTGATAACCCTGAAAACTTTGAAACTTGACGGTCTTTATGTTGTCCATGAGTATGGGTCTTAGTTTTTTTTTCTTTTTTGTAACTCACATGTTCATATTGTAGTGTGACATTCCGCCAAAGCTATCAGCCCTCGAGGGGGAAATGTGAGACAGTTAAGTCCCTGAGTGCCTGGGGCTGTTGCCGTTGGCACTACTTCACTGCCCCAACATCTTGTTTTAAGTACTGACAGCTTTGCTGTATAATGTAACCTGAGTATCCATTGTTATGGTGTAGTGTTGGTGAGTGTTTGTACGTTTGAGTATAACCATTGTCATGGTCTGGCTTATTAATTGTTACTTGTTTTCTGTCCTCTTCTCTCTTCCCCATGTTGTTTACCGGTTCGTAACCGCTCATGTTGGACCGGAGTTCTTTCCTTCTAATCCATTTGTAATGTAATGTCAACAACACGGAGTGCCTTTCTATGTATATCCCCATGAAGCTTGCACCATGTAATTTTCCTTCGGCTGTGGAATCTGGATTTCCAGGCTTAGACGAAGCGTGCTGTCGAACTGTAAGTCTTGTTTCCCTTTTCTTTGTTTCCCCACCGTGAGACATCACAAACTAGAAATTAACTATGTTATAAATAACCTAGGCACGACTTTGCAATCCACCACAGTGTCACAATGCTCCCCGTATTTGTTCCCAAATGTTTGGATAAACTTCGCAATAAATCTCAAGGAAGAGAAATACAGTCCTCCCCCAACTAAAAATGCCTTGGGTCAACTCTTTCTTGCCTCCCCGCACCAATCGTTGCCACACGCCAGTCCTATGATTGCAGACCGATCCACGGAACTTTTTTTCCATTTATCCTCTGATTTTTGTCAATACGTGTAGCGCACGCTGGGGCCGTACTTGCGTCGGGCCAATGTCCCACCGGGATTGACCCAAAGAGAGGCACATCCCCAGGCATTACACGCTCGTGTCCTTCAAATGTGGGGAATCCACGGGATCCTCCAGTAGGTTCAGGTCACGAGGTACGTAGCTAGGTTGTCATTTACAGCTACGCCCCACAAAACCACCCAATAACATGTAGGCTTATCACATCGTAATGTCAATGGATGCCGCATAGCAATTTAGTGGTTACAAATGAGTGTTGCATCAGAGGTACCACCAAACTATAGGAAGTTAACATGTAGTCAAGGTTTAGAAGAGAGAGTGCTTAGCAAACCTCATGTACGCTACATTTACATTTTTCATTTAAATTTTAAATTATGTAGGCTTATTTATTATTTGTTTCATGTATTGCTTCCTTTTTTTTTTGGATTTACTGACATTGTCTACACACTTTTTTCGTGAAATAAAAAAAATACTTATGTCAGGACCACATACTTATGTCAGGATGCCGAGGTACACTTATTAGGAATTCGATAGCGACGAATGTTATTTAAACAAAATTTACAACCACCTGGAAAAATATAAAGTAGAAGGAATGGACGTTATAGCCAAGGACTATGCTCTTTTCAAACACAAGACGGGAAAAGACTTTTGGACTTTTTAAACAAGAATCTTCTTCAGCTACGATAATATCAATAAACGTGTAAAAAATTGTGTCTTTCACATAGCCTTGCCATGCTCCAAGGGTTTGGAGAAAATGCGGTATGTTGAAAGAAAGTTATTACTTAGCCGTAAAAGAGCACGATAAATCAGGAGAAAATATTGTAGAATGTTACATACAATGCACAACAATAATGTCACTTAGTGGCTTTCTTGTGTCACTTTTGTCTCGACTGTGAATGATGCTTTACCTACCAGCTGTTATCATCCGGGACACGAGATTGTTGTTAGAATACAACATGCCATTTGTTACTTATGAATTATCTTCCTTCATGTACCGGGAGCCACCTTATGTACTGTGTACTTGGCAGTCCTTTTTACCTTTAGACAGAACTCCATAGTTTTGTGCAATACGTGCCAGAGTATGAATACAACATGTCCGTCTAATGTGTCTTTGGTTTATTATATGTATACTTCTGTCCATTACAAGCATAACATGACATCAGAGATTTCTGAAACTAAGCAAATTGTGACTGACCGGGCTTCGTGTCTTACACCAAAAATGATTTCGCGATAATCGCGATGATTATGTGTCCACTGGTTCTAGGCTCTTCCCTGGCTGGCACTGTAAGTTAACATCTTAGTATTATAGGCGCAGCAAGAGGCATTGGAGGCGGAGCCCCAGTAACGGGCCATTCAAAAACTACTTGGTCGGCCAGGGGGGAGGGGGGGGGGAGGTTGGCTTTCGGTCACAAGTACCCACCCGGGGGAGGGAGGTTCCAAATAAACCATTGGCTACTGCATTGAAGGGAAAGCCATTATCTCCATTGGATTGGTGCATTTAGTGAACAAGAGTCTGTGAATACCATTGCACTCAGACTTGCATTGTTCTTATATTGTTCCTCCGTCAACCTTAACGTCTGTGTACCAGTCGAGCGAATTGTGTATCCTGCACGGTAGTGAAAGATACCGCGGCTTGTTGTAGAAATTTACAACAATGTAAGAAGGTGTTTCCTTTACTAAATTCATTTAAATAGTGTGAGGCTGGCGTCGAGTGCTTCAATGGAACAATTGAATGCAGTGATGGCCTACGTAATAATGACCGTATCAGGTTAGAATTTTCTACTTTCCGTCACAGTTACAAATTTATTTAAAACTTATTGATTTCGGATGAAGCGGCAATTTGCAAATCGTTAAAATACTTCGCACAATGAATCAAATGGCTGCATTGATTAAATGTGAAAGTGGAATATGAGGGTACTTATCGCTGGGTTTCTCATATTGAACACCATCAATTCACCAAATTTGGGACGTCACAATAACAAATTGTATATGAAGTGCCACCACATTTGTCAAAAACACGTTAAGGTGTTAGTTTTTTTAAGTGCGGGGAAGGTTTTTCTAAGTGCTATGAGCCACGTGAGTTTTTTGGGGGAGTCCAAGATCTGGACACAGATGACCTCATAGAGGGTAGGGGGTTTAAAAACGACTTAAAAGAGGCCAGGTGGTTTATGAATGGCCCCTAAGGACTTGTGGTCATTGGTAATGGCTTGTGGTCAGTGGTGTCAAAAGTAAAAACGCCTTCTTCAACGTAATAAAAATGAAACAACAGGCAACACACGTCTCTTTCAGCAAACAAGTAAAGATCATGAGCAAAGTGAAGCCACCGAAGCCATTCTTGCCAGGCTATGCACCCACCGATTACTGGCGGCTATGGAGTGAAAATTGCAGCAGCAGTCGCGGCTAAACTTAACAGGATCACCGAGCAACATGCTACGCTTCTCTACCCCTTATGGGAACATGAATATCAGCTTTTTTTAGGAGTTTTACGTTCACGGAAGTGGGTAACGACTTAACAGTTACTGTGATCTTGAAAAATTCGACGAACATTTTGAGCCCCTTAGAATTCGGAGGTTTTCGAATTACGAGTTTGGGCATATCAAGCAATGCAAAGGCCAACCTATTGATGATCTAAAACTTATTGATGACCTAGTCCTAGAACTTGCTGATGACCTAGTCCAGGAACTTATTGATGACCTATTCCTGGAACTAAAACGAAAGGTACACTACTGTGACTATGCACAGCTAATAAATTATGTGTACAGCTTGCATTAGCTTGCCGCTGTGCATTAGCTTGTGTACAGCTAATAAAGGCTGTTAATGTCAATGAATTAACACAACGTCTACTTGAAGACCGTAATATTACCCTTGAAACCGCGATTGATAAATGCCGTGCTTATGAGGCAACAGTACGTCAAGTAGAATTGATGAGAACAGAAACAAGCCGACTGGAAGTGATGCAACATCTTTAAAGCTTGCCCACGAGCTTAAACATTCCTTATTTTTTTATTTTCTATTTTTCGTGTTGCTACAGTCGCTTTTTCGTTTAAAGTGAGGTTGCAAGAAGCAATAGTTGCCTGTTGCATCAGTGATTTAACACTGTGAATCACAAAAGCGGTCATAAAATGGAAAAAAAACTATTCTATTAGAAATAAAATCCCACTTCACTATATTATGCGTGTTGTAATGGACGGAAGTATACAGGGTGGCCCACAAAAAACGCTCCACCTAAGTTTTTGAAAAAAAGGAAAATAGGGATCACTTTTCTAGATCCATAATGCTATTCTGATTCCGAAAAAGTGGGTCTCATTTTTTGAAAATTTTGAGAAAAACTTAGAACATTTACAACTCCTATTTGGTACAGCAATGATGATATACGAAAAAGGTTTAGAATATCCCCTTCTTGAATGCCCTCCCCTCCTGTCCGCTTCTTAAAAGTCTGTGGCACAAATGAATGAAATCAAGAAATGCGACAAAAGCGCAATTTTAGGATTAGGGTTATTGTCCTTAAACTCCTAAGGTCATCTCAAGACGTGTAACATCTTTCCGCCGGAAAACAATAACTTTTTCTTTAAGTAATTTTTGCGAGCCTTAAAGGCACGTTAGCCCATCGTTCACCATGCTCACTCTAGTGGCGCCTCCCCACATTTCATATAGTTTAGTTGATTTCGTTGATTATTTGTTTTAAGTTGCAAAACGTATCATTTAAAGGTGCATGCCTCCATGTTGGCTTTCCTGCAGAACTCAGTTTTGCAACATCATTAAAACTGATGCAAATGTTGCAAACAATTTTATTTTCCTATTTAGTTCCCACGTACGAAATGGTTTGGCTATCAACAGGCAACAAACGAAACAACAGGCAACAAACGTTTCATTTAATCAAACAAGTAAAGATCATGAGCAAAGTGAAGCCACCGAAGCCATTCTTGCCAGGCTATGCACCGGGCGATTACTGGCAGCTGTGGAGTGAAAATTGCACCATGCAATCGCTGCTAAAATCAACAGGATTACCGAGCAACATGCTACACTTCTCTTGTTTCGTTTTGAATATCAGCTTTTTTTGGAGTTTTACGTTCACGGAAGTGGGTGATGACCTCATAGTTACTGTGACTTAAAAAATTCGACGAACATTTTGAGCCCCTTAGAAATCGGATGTTTTCAGATTACGAGTTTGGGCAGATCAAGCAATGCAAAGGCCAGCTTAGCAGTTTAAAGGACGGCACTCTTGAAATTGTCCTTTTCTTGCATTTATTACTTTCATTCACTGGCACCCGCAGACTTTCCAGAGGGAGGGGGGCAACATTGGAAAAAAATAAGGGTGAAAGTACACATGACAAGGCCAACCAGCACAAAGAAAAAGGGCAAAGAGCAACATTTTCAATGGAAGGTGTAATTAAGAGTGATTCAGGTGGAAATGGGGGATAAAACTAACGAGATTTTTACTAAATTGTATTGAAGTCCCATCACATATCGGAATTTCGAGGTGGTTTACTATTAAGGAGGTGATAACGCTTGTTGAATATCATCCCTTGGCTATGTTATACGAATATCATTCCATGGCACAGTGAACTCATGGCATTTGTTTTGGCATTTGTGTTGGATCTGCAGTCTGCCTAATCAAATTGAATCAGTCTTTCTTACACATACAAAGCAAAATGGTTAAAGATGCATCGACATCATTGGTGGATGCTGATAAGGTAAGCCCTTTAAATCTACTTTTCCACCCCATTCTATTTCTTCACTCTGTTTTCACAATTTGATTGTTGAAAGGAAAATAGATTTAGAATTCGGAACAATGATTATGCCTAGTATCGAAGTTAATTGGAAACTTTACTGACTCGTGGGAATGATGCCAGAAAGGATCATCTCACCAGACAGCTATGGCATAGAGACACTGCAGGTTCCTTTTATATTGACAATCCTGGTAGAGCCAACAAGGAAGTGAAAGAATGTGCCCAGCATGTCAAAATCAGTGAAATAGTCGACCATGGGAGACCACACTGCGAGATATTTCAATTAAACCATCTCATATTAAACAAAGTGGGCCTGTGTATCAAACTGATTAGAAACAAGGATGCTTACTGCTTGATGAGTAACAATGGCAGCTTAACCTACTGTGTCTAACAATGGCAGCCCAACTTACTGTGTCAACTTCATTCATGCAACAGTATTTGTGTGTGATGTTATGCCATCAGCAGCAGTACTGGTCAGAATCACAAAAGCCTTGAAAGATAATTCGGCAAAATATCCAAGTCATCACGTGGAAAAAAAGACTTTCACAATCTCGGCAGGCAGTCTCCAAGGAAACATAGACAATGTAGTTCTGTGAAACATACCTTCATTTTATCTCATCAGTCTAGTTTTGAACGCAGCTTACAATGGGACTATGAAAACCCTAGCAAATTAATGGAAAGACTATTCCTGTCATTCCTTATAATCCAGACTATAGAAACAATCTGTTCAGTTGTAATTACTATCCACTCTACCAGACCACAGACAAGCTGGTTGCAGATTTTCCACCACGCATCACTCATGATGAACACCCATCAGGCAATGCTCAGTATGCCAAGCGCATTCGTTTCCCGGTTCCATCGGCTGACAACAACACCTTTATTCCCCTCGCCGAACTCTAAAAACTGCTGATTGTATATTCCTGCCTGCTTCTCATGTCCCTGTCATCAATCGAGGATTGACAACAGGCCTAGGATTCAGCTTGTGTGAAAAGAACATCAAGCAACAACCCCAGCTTGGCCAGTCTACGACTTTACTAATATTTCTATATTGTCTAATACTTGTCTAATATTTTCAATGGGCAAAACTTGCCTCTTTCTAGTTGTGAGTAATTGGCTATGCATTGCTGCATCCTGTTAATAATACCTGTCCTGACTTGATGGGTACGTATCATTCTAAAGGTATAAGTCTTGATAAATATTAGGGATAATATTTAGGGATGCGCGTACAGTCAAAGCCAGCCCGACCTGCTGTGTTAACATCGTTCATGCAACAGTATTTGTGTGTGATGTTATGGCATCACCAGCAGTACTGGTCGGATTTACGAGTGCCTTGAAAGACAATTCGGCAAAATATCCAATTCGTCTTGTGGAAATAAAGACTTTTACAATCTCAACAGGCAGTCTCCAAGAAAATGTATACAATGCACTCCTCTGAAACATACCTTCATTTTATCTCATCAGTCTCGTTTTGACTAGTGATAAAAGTCAGGGACAGTGTCATACAACCTTGTTAAGCGTAGCACTTTTATATTAACATCACATATAAGGAAGTGCACACTGACACCGTCAATTCAGCGCTGTACACGGAAAATGAACACTAATGCGCATGCATCAGACTTATTAGAAAACGTAGGAATCTTAATCTCGAATCGTTTCTGTAAAATGTAGGAGTTTTAAACTCGGAAAAGACTGTTTTTACTCACTGGAATGTGTATTTGTAATAAAAGACAAATAAAACAAACTTTTTCCCTTGTTATCTTAGATTTTACTGGACTGCTCACGTGTTTAATATTTTCAGTGGGCAAAACTTGGCTCTTTCTAGCAGCAAATATATTGTTTAAAAGGTTTACCGTGGGTTCATTATCAAAAAGGTAGATGTCGCCATCCAGGAAGGGTGGCAAAGTTCGAGTGGTATTTGTGTGTCGTCTGTAATGGCGAAAAAGAGCCGAGAGATTGCCTTCCTGGATAGTACGCCGCTCGTTCTGGTTTTGCCAAAGGTCAACCAACCGTGAGTACTCTAACCTGCTAGCCTCATAAGATGCCCTAGAGGAAGCAGACTGGGGGTCAGTTTTAAGCCTATGCTACCAGGCAAGCTTCCTTCTGGCAGACCTGTGCAGAACAGGCGGGCTTAGCTCACCCCATAAATCAAACGTTGGTCCTCGGAAAAGATAAGGTCTAAAATTGAGCCCGGAGTAGGAAACACGACTAATTAGTGGAGTCCACGTGCGAGAAGCAAGTCAGGGAGCTCTTGGTGATGGCAATTAGTTGCAGTAAGTAGATTCCAATTTACGGTAGGCAAGTTTAGGTCGCCCAGTACAACATTTTGGTACTGTGGCCTAAACGAAGACATCATATAGGTAGCCATACTGGAGACAAATTGCCCGTCATTGCTGTCTGGCAGGTAAACCAGGATAAAATTCACGCCAATAGAAGGAATTAGCATGGTCAAACCTTCAACCGCGGCCCCTACAGAAGATAGGACAACAGGTAAGCCCCGCCGATGAACACAAGCAACACCACCTCCCTGGGACTGCCTGTCCGACCGGAGAATATCTGAAGGGAATCCACCCGTGACATCGAAATCTGTGATGCCGCTAGTTAACCACGTCTCCACAACAAACAGAAGATCATAGAAACCTGTCGCTAAAAGCAACTGAAAGTGGCTTAGATTTTTAACTAGGCTATGGGCAGTAAGTAACAAACACTGCAGACCAGCTACAACACAACCCCCATTAGAATGTCCCAAGAGATGGGGACTAGCCCCCAGTAACGGTATTAGTTTTCCGATGGTAGATGCAAACGAGCAATCTCATTTCTTAAGATTGCGAGGCATACGTAATGTAACCACAAGTAGCATCTGTAATGTACCAGGCCACAACACTTCCCGCTGACGTTGCAGTGGTCCCGACCTTTAAAATCTCCAATCTTCTGCGAAGCGGGGTTGAAGCTAAAATAGCAGTAGTGGCATCGCGCTGAGCAGTGTCGAAAGCCCGCTGTTCACCGCGTGTCAGCTCGAGCTGTTGTACGTCGTTCAGCAGAGCCTTGTACCGGTTTGCCTCCTCTACCAAGCGATCGTAGAACATCTCCACCGCATCTTCTTCCAGGTAATAACCTTGGTTCACAATCACCCCTTCGAACCCCACCACGACACAGCCGAAGCTGCAGGGAACATGTTGGGTGAGCTTGGTTGTGGAGCTCGTGGAAGGATCGAGTCGGACGGTCTGGATGGAGCGGTCGAGGCATTCGAAGTCGGCGTAGATGATTCGGGGAAGGGGTTCTGACGGTTAAAGAATCGCAAGCTGAGCTTGTTTTTGCTGGGTTCTCGGAATCTAAGGGCTTGAGAGGGGTTGATCTTCACGCATTCTTCTTGGTGGGTCAACAACATCCACTCCTTCCCGTACCAGGTGAAGCAGTTTCAATAGTAGGATTTAGCATTCGAATTTTTTCCACGGTATCGCAAGAGCGCAGTAGTGGGTGTTGAGTGGGGCATCACCCTTGTCTTCGCCTACACCCTCTTCACTACCATCATTATCCACCGTCAACAGGAGAAGATCGATAGGCTGGCCGGTAAAGTTTTTAGAAATGCGAAGAGGGTGGAGTTTGACGTCGTTTTTTGCCCTCTGGAAAGCATTGATTTGGTTCAACTTCACCGGCAACGACAGCATTGATGTATCGAGCATGCTTTCAAATGCCGCGTAATCTTCGGGTCTCACGCTTCGTAATTCTAGGCTAGCAGCAAGAACCAAGTAGAGGAAGCATATCTGGTCGTCTAGGTTTTGTATGTTGACCACCACCACTTTCTTACTGGTCATCCCCTTAGGCAGATTTGCGCTTTGCAGTTCACCATCTGGTTAGGCAGGCGATCAACAGGGTCTGAATGGCCAAACGCACTGACAGCAGGAGGGAAAGTGGGTCAGAATTGGGAAATCTATCTTCGGCTGACACTTTCTGCGCGTATTGTTTATGATGGAGAGCTTCGCGGCGGGAAAAGGCGGAACGCGGTCTCCGATGCAACATCGCAGACAGTCTGTGAAACAAGCACATTCTTCCGTCTCGGACGGGTGACTTGAGCGGAGATAGTTGCGGAGCTGGAGTTCCGAGGGAAATACCTCGGTACTGTAACAGTAGATGCATGTAAATGTTGATTTTTCAGCCATGGTAGCGGAATGACTAGAAAATTGCAGAATCAGGCTATGCAATTTTTTCATAAATAGATTAATTCCATCACCCCAACTAGTCCAGATTAGCGACCCAACTGTTGGACTTATCATCGTACCCCCGCCACTTAACTAGGTAACTAGTCTTTCACCCCACCTTCCGTGTCCTGAACACCTTCTCCACCAGAAACAGGTCCAGTACCCTCGTCTTTTACAAAGCCTGCTCATAGAACCCACCCTCGGGTACCCTCCCCACCATAATCCCTTAAATGTGCGTGAAAGGACTCGTGTTCCGCTATTTGTCAACCGCGTATACCTCGTTCGTCCAGTTCTGCAGGTAACCCTTATCGAACGTGCCTTTGACGCGGGATATTCTCACCTCGTCCTAGACTTTAAACTTAGGATTACCTACCGAACGATTCCAAATTCGAACGGTTTTGGTGGGACGATAATACCCGCAACAGCGTCTTGGGCTTTCGTGGTCCCACACTCCCCGAATTTACCTTTCAAGAACAGCCGATTATTGAAGTCGATACGAGGTTGGAGTTGAGGGTGTCGGTGTCTCATTTACACTTCTAGCAGTACATGTTTAAAATGCGTTTCAGGCCTTTATTAAACTGAATAAAGGCTTAAATAATGAAACTCATCAATTACGACAACCTTGGCGAAACTGTCGGGAGTATCAAGACACCTCGGAGTAAGCTTAGATACCCAATTCACTGGGGTGCATCATCTGCAGTCCGGCCGGGTGTGGGAAGACAAATCTTGTCCTCAACCTTCTTTGCAACGAGGGCTGGTTAGAATATGACAGACTCTACGTGTGCTTCAAGACCCTGTTTCAGATTAAGTACAAGAGGCTGAGGCGGGCCTTCGATGAGACTTGACGATCGAGAAACAGGACAGGAACAAGAGGTACTTCACGCTTTACAGCAGAAAACCAAATTGGGTGGTCCGAGACAACTAAACTAGGGGTAATCCGTTTGGGTAGCTGAGCGTGGTACCGAATTCACACCTTATTCAGAGGACACGAGGTTGAAACACTTAGCTGAATCAAAAGAGAAAAAAACAATGTAGAGGAAGAGTTTGAAGTGTTAGTAGCATCAGTCGTAACGCCAGATTAATGGGTGATCTCTTAGACATTACGTTAGCAGGGTTTACATAAAACACCATATATAACATGAACACAAACCATAGCTTTGAAAACAGAGCACCCTATGAAGACTGAAAGGTCTCCTCAATATCATCTGCTGAACTGACAACAATCGGCAGTAGACGCATAGGAACTGCAGACAAGGTAACGATCGGAGGAAGACCCCATAGCCTACGGGAAATACGTTGAGGCCGAGGTGAAGCCAGAACGGGAGGTGTTGGTACATGCGGCGGAGACACAGGCGAATGTGGCGGCGATACAGGCAGAGGCGGCGACTGGGAGTTATTTCTTCATCACTGTCCGAGGAGTCTTGTCTGTATCCGGGAGTAGGATATTATCCATTATGGCATCGGCGGGAGGGCTCACGCCTGGCAGAAATAGCCCGGAAGCATTCTGGTCTTCGAAAACAGAAACATTGACACCGTAGAGGTAGAGTGACGGAACTTGCCAGTCCTCGATTTGCCTGTTGGCCTTGGGAGAGGCCTACCTTCTGGCACCATTACACGATGGGCTTTGGTTCTTTGGGACATGGGACCCTCATATTATCATCCCATCGTCCTGGCATTTATCAACTTGACCCCCTTAGGCTTGTCTGAAGTCCTTGCGCCCTCAGGTTCGTTTAGTGCTGGCACTTCCCACTGCACTGGGCCCCTGGGGGCGATCAGTGGAGTATTGTGGCCTATTTCTTTATATAAGAATTTGCCGTGTAATATAATGCAATGTAAAATATTGTATATAAAATTGTGTGAAAGGCTTCCCACGCATGCGTGAACCTAAATTCGCGTGCTAGGCTTTCCTTTGGTTCTTTTCTCTCTTCTCTAGTTTTGCTCGACCAACGCGGACCGATTTAGGGTCTACTCTTCTGGCATTTCGGGTCTATTTAAAATTAGGACTACAATTCTGAAGGAAAGTCTAAAGGGTTTTTAGGCGAACGTTCGATAACATCTATCACCGAAATGCTGTAAGTCGTGGCAAGCTTTCTTACTTCCTTCTTCAAACCATGCCATGAAAATAAACTACAGATGCAACTGATTTCCAGCCTGGACGTTTTTATTTCCGTTTTTACCAAATTTAACCAGAAGTGCGACGCCATTCGACCGTAAATCCCAAATCCAACTCCTAGTCGCACTATTTGGTGCATCGGCCGGGAATCGAACCTGGGCTGCCCGCGTGGCAGGAGAGCATTCAACGCTCATTGAAATGAAGAGTGCTTGAACTCCACCACAGCACGCTTCCAGGCGTACATTTCGGCACTCCTAAGACTCTAGCCCGATTATAAAATTTATATTATCTTCCAAGAACGTCAAAGCTAGTCCATGCATTTGTTAAAAAATGTCACCAGTGCCAAACAAAAATAGGCCGTAGCGCACAGATGCTTGGTAGACTTTTCTTCGCTCCTCTTTACTGTCCTGGGCATACTGTTCACATCGATTGGAAAAGCAGCTTACCAGCAAGCCAAGGCTCAAATTTCAAACACATCTTAGTAATAACAGATGCTTTTTCGGACTACACAGACGCATACCCTTGTAGAAAGTTTGATACCAAAATATTTGTGACATTGCTAATCAACAACTTTATCAAATATTTTGGCGTTCCAGTTTGCATTATTTTAGCCTCGGGACCACCATTCTGCACAAAATTAGTAAAGCAACTGTACAGACAATTTGGCATTAAGTCAGCCCACACCGGGGTTTATCACACTCAAGCCAATGCAAATGTGGAAACCTTAATGAAAAAAAAATCAACAGGCTAATTACAATCTTTTGTGAATCTCAGAGACTGGGCAGACAAGCTGCCCATGTTTATCATGTCTCTGAATAGCTCATTTCATTCAAGGACAGGCTATACACCAGCTTTCCTATGCTTCAGTCGAGAACTCTCACTGGGTCTCGAGCCACCATTAGATAAAGTCATAGAACAGCCTGTTGCTCTGTACGCAGCAGAATTGTCGAAAACTCTACAAAAGGCTATTGAAAGGGTAAGAAGCTTTAGAGTTTCTGATAGAAAGTACATTAGTGATAAGCTAAATGCTGGTCGTAATGTTGATTTTGAATTTAATGTTGGAGACAGAATTTGGGTCAAAATACACCACATCTTCAGTAAATCCAATTACTTCGCAGCTCGTCTTGCGCCAAAATACACTGGACCTTACATAATCCATGGAAAAGTCACCCCTCTGATATATCGAGTGATGGATCTTGGTACTGGATTAATCCAGAAAAATTATCAACATACTGATAATTTGCATCCGGTGCATGACGAAATTCAGGGAGAATTTGATTAAAACAAAACAAATATAAACTTTCATTACGTCTAATTTGGACAAACTCACCAAGTGCTGTTCAGAACCTTGCCAGAAATGGAACCCTCACGGTTGAAATACCAGAAATCGTAAGCTTTTATATTTTATTGAAATATGTGTAAAAACCTCTTTTTGCAGCCTAAATAAATCTTTTCCATTCATTATTTTATTATCATTCATTTGTATGTTTTGATACTACATGAAAAACGTGACACTGAGAGCTATGCAAAATTCTCGTACAGAATTAGCCCCCTCACACGTGAAACACTGAAAATGGCTTAAACCACCCAAAATAAAGTTGGTAAATTCAGAATTATGACTTCAAGAAATGTTATGGTGAGCTGTCTCGATTCTGATGTGAAAATGCCACTAGCCCACTAGTGCTGCTCATCTCGCCTTATATCTTGAAACACTTGTTACTAAATTTGAACCGTTTGAGTATCAGTTTTGAAAATTAAGATTTCCAAATTTTTAAACCTCGAAACCTTTATGAAACATCTAACTTTTAAAGGAAACCAAGAATTTCCTGATTGGGCAATTTCTTGACTTTTTTCCTAATGGCTGCCACTTAATTTTTAAGGTTTGCAAATTGGGTGTAACAACGTTAAGTTTGCCTTTACACACGTTCGTAACTAATTTGCTCACTACGAAAACTGTTACCCATCAACTCTATGCAGTTTATTTTCCCATTACCTCATTGTCAGGTTTCGCTGTCTACTCAAAACAAATGATTGATGCTTTTCTATTTTTGACGTTTTTGAGAATTCCTTATGATTTGACTCCGTTTCATTTCAGCGCGAAGTTGACATTTTTTAGAAATTTAAAGGAAAAAGCCTCTATGGTCGTACAACTGATTGGTTTTGGTGTTGCTGGAAAATGGTTAGGTCCCAAAACTGAGTGCGTACTTCGTGCATGATTTTATCTTAATACTTAGCTTGGGGGCGGGGCCCCCCCCCCCGGGGGGGGATCTAAAACGCATGTTGAATGAGGAATACCAGGGCTGGCTTTTTTTTTCTGAACTCCAAATGGTGATGGTTAACATCCGTTCCATGCTGCCAAACAGACAACTTCATTCAGAGACCTAACCTACCATTACCTAACCTAACCTATCATAACCTAACCTAACCTATCATAACCTAACCTAACCTAAACTGATAGCTTAACACGTGTCAACATGGTAAGCTTAAATTGGAGTATACAATAACTGAGCCTGCCAAAGTTTCGAAATAAGTAGTTTTAGAGGAACCGATTATCTGAGTTTAGACGTTTTACTGGTGCAACTAGGACGGGCTACGTCTCAAAGTTGTGCTGCAGCACTTCGCCAGGGTTCTGTGCGCTCAGTTTACGTCATTCCTAGTCCGTCCCCAGACTAATGCGTGTGACGTTTAAATTGAATCTGACCATAACGTGCATGTAGGTTAGCGACAGAGGACCCTCTTCGTTCTCACCTCTTTTTTTGGTTGATTCGTCACCTAAATTCTCCCCTTAACAGTCTCGAAAGTAGTGGTTATGCAAGACGTTATCTTCGCGATTCAGTTGTACAATTGGCCAACGATTTTATTTTTCCATTAGCTGCATGGGTGTACGGTACTACACCGGGTATTAACTGAAGCAGGCTTTAAAATTCAAGAATCAATTTAACTTTACGTGAAAAATGTTATCACCCAAACTCAAGTAATTGCAAAATTAATTTTCCTCTAACCTAATGTTTTGGTTACGATACGTTTTGTTTGTATAACTTTTCAAGGTTTTGTATTTAAACACTCAAGTTTCCAAAACGTGTATTCACACTGAATATTTGTGACTTGAATCACCACTACTGTGATTTGTCAATGCTGATTTAATTGACTTCGTTTTTAAAATAATTAACGTTTGAATTCACGTTACACACATTTCTTCTATGTACAATAATTTCTGAAATTCTGAAGCCTATTTTCTTGTAATTGAGTGCGTAATAATTGTATAGGCCCAGCCACTTTCCCGTCAAAATAAGTTAATCTATAAAACCAACAGCAACTCCCTTTAATTTTTTTGAACGACCGAAGCAACAATGTTTCGTTAAACTTTTAAATTTACAATTACTTTATCATTGTTACCAACACTGGATATTGTTTAAAACACGATTGTTGCATTCGATTTTATTTTAAGTTAACCCTTTCTTGATATGTAAGACCATGTTTCCAACATTTCGCTTTTAACAACTTGCAACTTATATTAAAGAAAGGTTCGTAAACTCATAATCTTGGGACTCCTGCAGAACTTCGGATCTTTTACTGAACACCTACCTTGAATACTTTAAAATCATCGGCTCATCAAGAGCCTTGATGATTTCGTCTTTTGCCTTTTTTAACAATTGACGTAACGTCATGTTAAAACAATTGAAAAGCTTGTTAACTTTCAGTTGCATCAGTCATCTTTGTTACATTGTTCTTACTGTAATGATTTTAAAACTGGCAACGACGACCTATCAGTTGCTATTGTTTATATTACCGTTAGGGCACAAATGAAAGCACTGATTTCATGGCTATTAATAAACTTTACGAAGTTTAACAAAACTAACGGAAAAATTTATAAAAACCAAACAGAATAAAGAGTCTCGGTTCTATGGGAAGCAAGTTTGTTTTACGGTTTAATGCCCGTAACGTTCGCTACCTAGAAATAAGATTGTTAGTTGTTCTAGAGTTTAATACGACTGGAAAATTACTTTTTTGTCTTTTTTTCCTTTCAAACCTTCATTTTCATGACGGTCACTGGAGGTTCCAAATTCTTGACCGACCCCTCCCTTAGAGTGACGGAACTTGCCTGTTGGCGTTGGGCAGAGATTACCTCCTGGTGCTGTTACACGATGAGCCTTGGTTCGTTGCAACATGGGACCCTCATATTATCATCCCCATCGTCCTGGCATTTATCAACTTAACCCCTTAGGCTTGTCTTGCATCTGAAGTCCTTGTGCCCTCAGGTTCGTTTAGTGCTGGCACTTCCCGCTGCACTGGGCCCCTGGGGGCGATCAGTGGAATATTGTGGCCTCTTTCTTTATATAAGAATTTGCTATGCAATATAATGCAATGTAAAATATTGTATATAAAATTGTGTGAAAGGCTTCCCACGTATGCGTGAACCTAAATTCTTGTGCTAGGCTTTCCTTTGGTTCTTTTCTCTCTTCTCTACTTTTGCACGACCAATGCGGACCGATTTAGGGTCTGCTCTTCTGGCCTTATGCAGGTCGGGCCTATTTAAAATTAGGATTACAATTCTGAAGGAAAGTCTAAAAGGTTTTTAGGCGAACGTTCGACAACATCAATCACCGAAATGCTGTAAGTCGTGGCAAGCATGCTTCCTACCTTCTTCAAACCATGCCATAAAAATAAACTCCACCCTGGACGTTTTTATTTCCGTTTTTACCAAATTTAACCAGAAGTTCGATGCCATTCGACCGTAAATCCCAAATCCAACTCCTAGTCGCACTAGAGGTAACGTTGAGTTGCAAGGTAAGAGAGTTTATAACCAAGACACTGGTGGTCTTAGTATAAATGAATGCACGGATCAGCCTTTGGACCACGCCTTGTCTTGTCAACATGCTTTGTAGGCTCGGCATCCGAAGCGATGATGGTGGGTGTCGTGAGGGATTCGTCCAGACCACGTTTCCAATGGAGTTCATCCAGCAGGGAGCGACTTGGAATCCAGGCTGTTCTGTGCTTCAGCAGCTGCTATGATGGCATCCGTCCAAATTTGGGAGGGTAAGACCGAATCTTGCAAGAACGAATGTGCTATAGACATCAGAACTCCATGGGCACGTTACGCAATCGGGTTGTGTTGCGGAGTGTAGGACATAGTCCTCATGTGGTGGATACCCTTAGCCAAACAGTAGGATTCAAAAGCTTGGCTCAGAAACTCCCCGCCGTTGTCCGATTTAATACGTCATAAAAATTGGCCAGTCAGTGCTTCTGCATATGTCAACAGGTCCCTGAAGATGTCGAACACTTGACTGTAACGTAAAAGAGGGAAGATGAAGTAACACCTTGTAAAAACGTCTACTATGGTATGAAAGAATAATTCACCACCAAGACCTGCGATTGATGCATTTCTATTTTTGACGTTTTTGAGAATTCCTTATGATTTGACTCCTTTTCATTTTTTTAGAAATTTAAAGGAAAGTGCCTCTATGGTCTGATTGATTGATTTTGGTGGTTTTCCCATCCAAGTTGGTTCCTTGATGCACCCAGCCACAAAAAGGCGTTAAATTCTATCATGGGGAACAAGGTTCAAGAACCCGACATCGTATTCCCCATTTGCTCTCTCTCCCACTTTCGCATGCACCAAGAGTCATGCATTTTGAGGCAGCCAAGCATACTGTGAAATACCTCATGATGACCCATGCATACCGTATGGTCTACCAGTGGGGGCAGTCACCAGGGCTCTTGCCTCCTGGATCTTTGTACGCCTCCTGGAGTGTAACCTTTGATGGTAAGGGATTCTCGGGCTATTTAGTGTCCATATTTGACTGTGTTGTCTTCTGGAGGGCAAAGAAGCAAACTGTAACTTGCCGCAGCAGTATGGAGTCAGGAGTTAATTGCAGCAACCAACTGGGCACGGGAACTACTCTGGATTTTTCAGCTAATTTCAGAACTTGGACAAGTGCACCCGCCATATTTACCTTTGGCACTATACACAGATAGCCATTGCCTCATATCTCTTTCACAAGCTCGATCTTGGTGTCCGGTCGAAATATTACGTGCGGAAGTTATGGTTCCTCCGTGACCTGATACAGGATCATAAGTTAGAGTTGTGCTATATTCCGAGTGAAGAATTACTCCCCGATATCTTCACGAAGCCCGTAAGAGCAGTTCGTTTGCGAAGGATTTTCGGTCGACTATCTCTTATGGTCTGTTCCACTACTCCACCTCGTGTGCCATAATATGTAATCGTTTAATGGTTATTGATGTTATATATGATGTCCTATTCTAACCTACTAACGTAATGTCTCAGAGCTCACCCCATAATCTGGCGTTTTGACTGGCACCCGTAACACTTCAAACTCTTCCTCTATATTGTGTTTTTTTCTCTTTTAATTCTTGATCATTCGTAAAGCTCTTGTTACAGCTATTTCTTTCAAACTTATGTGTTTGGTATGGCTCTTGTTAGAGCGAAGTGTTTCAATCTCGTGTCCTCTGAATGAGGTGTGAATTTGGTATCACGCTGAGTTACCCACACGGACTACCCCTTCTTTGATTCCTTTGATTCTTGAGTACGCCAGCCCTGTGTGGTTCCCTTATTTGCTTTGTTACATTGACTTGATAGAAGCGCTTCAGAGATGGTATACTAAGTCCCTTCAAGGCCTATGCGACCAGACACATGGTCAACGCCTGAAATTGTTAAACTTGACTCACTCGAACTTCGGAGATTGAGAGCCGATCTGATCCTCGCTTTCCAGATTGTTCATGGTCTATTGGGTATTGACCTCCCATTCTTCGATTTTCAAATGTAACTTGCACCATAGGACATTCTCTGAAACTTACAATTCAGCGTCTTGCAGTCGAAACTTTTTTTCCGTTAGGGTGATTGGTGTCTGGAATAGGTGGTCACGTGTTGTTCTGTAGAGGCATTCCCGAAACGTTTAACCCACATAAATCTCCAGAAATTCATGCAACGTTCCTACCCCTAAACTTGACATGAGACTCTCTATCCCACATGACTTTTTAGTCATTGACATACCCTCCAATCGGGGTGCACTCGCTTTCAAATCGTTTGAAATTTACTTTCTTTTATCTTTTTTTTTAGATTTGGCAGGCTGTTAGTGATCCCCCAATCCAATTGCAAAATATGTTTTATTTATTTATTATTATTCTCATGCCCACGAGAAGGGAGACGCAACCAAGATTTAATTTGCCTTATGTTTTGGCCTTCATTAGTCTGATGTTTTTCCACCGTTTTCCTTAGTTAAACTTGTCCGCTACGAGTGCTGTGCATTAGCCGGGTATTTTTTTCTTTCTGCTTAAATGGAGCAATGTAACAAAATAGCCTAATTGGAACCAATAGCAGAAAACCCTTATCAGCCCACGAGGGGAAAATGTCATGGAGTGTCTTTCCCTGTATGCCTGGAGGGGTTATCCTTGTGCCCGGCACTACCTAACACTTAAGTTTATTTCTGCTAAGTTTTATCCTAATTGTTTCCCTTGCTGTGCAACTTTGATTCCTTGTAACCATTGTTATGGTGTGTGCCTTTTGTTGTCTTGTTTTGATCTTCCCCATGTTGCTGACCTGACTTTTTTCTCTGGTTCCAAGCCAGTTACTCATGTCTGAGTAAGTTTATTTTGACCTGAACCCATTTTTTAATGGCAAGATTATACTGTGTATCAAGTCAAGAATTAGGATGTCATTGTCTTCCAACTTACCTTACAACACTTATCCAATTTCTTGGAGATATGACTGTTTTGCCAATTATACTTGAACCTGGATTCCAAGAGCGTAACAACGAGATGTACTGTAAGTTACAACCATTCTTTTTCCTTTTGTTCCCGGGCCATATTGTGTTGACTGAACTATTCTAAAACTGAAGTGTCCGTACTCTAGATGCCTAATAACTGTGAAAGATTCCTCATACCATGTAGGCCATGTTTGGTTGGTATATTGATAAGGTTGAGCAGATTGTAAAATTGTAAAAAACCATGAAAAAGGGATTTGCAATTTGCAATTAGTCAATTGACAGGGATTTAAATATTGGAGAAAATCGCAAGCATACATGAACGGCAAAGCAATACTGATGTATACGCTATCAAAAATAATTTTGGGGAAACGACTGTTGTGTAGGCATTAATGTAGTATAAAATAAGTGTCATAGCCTAGTGACCAAAAGGTATCAAAATGACGTACCAGCGCCATAAAGGGTTAAACTCCCCATTAAATACCAGGCTTAATTAAAATGCACAGTAAGTTTGCCCGTAATAAACGCTGGTAAAAGGCAAAAGGATTATCAAAAACCACAGCAAATGCAACTGGTATACAACACATTCATGAACCAAGTTAATCATACAGCTTAAGTTAGGTTAGAAATGTTGGACGGTCATGGGGCCACACAAAACATTCTGATGAGGGTTGCTTGGCGTTTTTTAGACGTAATCTAGGCTTACAATGAAACCAACGGTTAATTCCTTATTATGCGCACCAGACATGTGGAGGATTGCACAACACACCAGAGTTACTAACAAGTTGGGCTCTCGGCTTTGTGGACTGCCTACGACGAGAAACGTAGCAGGGATATATCTCAGAGACCGCCACGGTTGGGAATATATGAATGAACTGCATTTAAGGGCAATTCCTGTGAGAACGTTGTCCCAGGGCTGGCTCACTACCAAAAGCATTAAATCAGAGCTACGAAACACCCATGGATCGTTACCGTTCCATAAAGAACTAGTGAAGAATGTAATGGGGAGTCTAATAACAATAGCAACCAGGAAACGGCTTAATTCGGGGACTGTACTCCTTCCTCAGGTTTTATAGAACGTTTACTCAATTTGGAACGCTGAGGCCAAACAGGACCAAACAGGGTAAATTCATGCAACGTTCCTACCCCTAAACTTGACATGAGACGCTCTATCCCACATGACTTTTTAGTCATTGACATACCCTCCAATCGGCATGTAGAGTACAGGCAATTCAGTTTTAGAATGGTTCAGTCAACACAATATGACCTGGGGACAAAAGAAAAAAGAATGGTTGTAACTTACAGTACATCTCGTTGTTATGCTCCTGGAATCTGGATTCAAGTATAATTGGCAAAACAGTCATATCTCCAGGAAATTACATAAAAGTTGTAAGGGAAGGCAATGGCATCTTTATCTTTGACTTTGTATACAGCATACTCTTCCCATTAACAAATGGGTTCAGGACAAAATAAACTGAGACATGAGTAACTGGCTTGGAGCCAGAGAAAAAAGTCAGGTCAGCAACATGGGGAAGATCAAAACAAGACAACAAAAGGCACACACCATAACAATGGTTACTAGGAATCACAGTTGCACAGCAAGGGAAACAATGAGGATAAAACTTAGCAGAAATAAACTTTAGTGTCAGGGAGTGCTGGTCACAAGGATAACAGCTCCAGGCGTACAAGGAAAGACACTCCCCGACATAAATAACACATGTGCCTTATAAAGCAAAAGGGAGTTTACTAATTGGGGAACTTCGTAGTTACATACTGGAAATTCGGGAAAGAGTCGGGAGACAGCATGTTACGTAATTACGTGTTCCCACATTTTTAAAGCTGTACATCCTCACTGTGTGGAATAGAGGAAAACGGGTACTAATGCACATGCTTCAGACTCATTAGAAAACGTATGGGTCTTAACCTTGAATAATTCCTTTAAAATGTACGAGTTTTAATTTGGGTCAGCCATGCCCTTCATGGAGACCTTTGCAAGAGTGTTCACTGGTTGCTATATTAAAATAGGTAGTTCAACTTGTGCTACTAAAGTGAGTTTAGTCTCAATTTTATAATAATAATAACAATTTGTCGCAATAGCAACAGATCTGGCGAGGACCCTACGGCCTAGGACCACTAACATCCAACCCAATTTAAAAACACAATTCAATCTCCTATAAAGATACTGATTTGGTCGAGGGAAGCTTAGGGGGTAAGGTATGGGGATACTACTGCCTTATAACCAAGGTTAGACCTGCCAATGACTCTATAAGGCCCCCGATGGCATCGTTAATCTGTTGGACACAGGAGGTGTAGGATTGGCCCAAGTAAAACATAAAAGGCAAATGAACAAATGAAACGGTTAAGAAGCATCGTTATATAATACAAGGTATGGTTATGGTAAGTACTAAAAACAAAAGCATCCTCAAAATGGGAATTGTAACCACCTAAAAATAAACAAATCAGAATTAAAAAGCACTTAAGGCGCACGAACTTCCAACATTCTTTTATAATAAAATATACTAAAAAAAAACATCAGTTTGCCACCCCAAAAGTCGACGGAAGTACTTGGGGCCTTTAATAACATTCCAAAATTCCATAGCCTAGTGAAAAAAAACAATAATGAGAGAGAAAAAAATAATTTTTTATTGTTACACAAATCGAGAGTAGCTATCCCGGAGGTTAGGGTCGTTTCAAGTAATCAGAAATTGGGTCCAGAGTCCAGCATCCTGCTAACTGCAGATACCGATTTTACTCAGATGGTCTCTTCCTTCAGAGCATTCCAGATCAGCACAAACCGCACTGGGAAAAAATGTTTTCGACAATCAAGCCTGGAAGCAGGAACCAAAAGTTTAAATGCGTGTCCCCTCGTATACCAATAGTGCTGGTTGCCAAGTCAAAAAAAGGAACGTCCACGGCAACTAGGTGGTTTAAAATCTTGAACGTAAGAATTACGTCTATTTTTTTTCTGCGAAGTTCAAGAAGCTATAGGCCCAATTAAACCAGGCGTTCCCAATACGATACCGCTCTGAGTGCAGGGAGCCCCTTGGTGTAACGCCTTTGCACCTTCTCAAATTGAAGGAACACGGACAAGCTTTGACAGTCAGCGTCTAGGTGTAAAATTTTGTCAGTAAGAGGCTGGTAAGCATTAGACCGTTACTACCCGGTGGTCAGCAACAAATGTTTGGCGAAAAACTGTAAATCCTCATACAAAGACCCATGTGATGATCCAGTTGTAGTATGGTATACGTTTCCTGATTTGCTTTATGTTGAAAATTATTTTTCGATTTAGTAACAAAGACAGCATCTTCGCAGCAGAGAGCATTAATTTGGTTATTCTCTCCATAAATCTGCGAAACATAATAAAAAATTCTAAAGCAGCAAAAGACAAAATGCCAAATCTTCACAAGAAAATTTTGCTCTTAACTTTCCATAATAATATTCTACGAACAAAGAAAACCTGCTACAACCGTTCATACAATGTTCTGTCCAATAGACTAGAACTAACCTAACCACCGGGTAGTTAAGGGTCTAATGCTTACCAGCCGCTTACTGACAAAATTTTACACCTAGACCCTGACTGTCAAAGCTTGTCCGTGTTCCTTCTAGGTTTTGACTTTTAGACCCTTACTGTAAACATTTAACGTTCCGTTTTTGTTTATTAATTCGTGTTACTTTTAGATTTGCAGCTAAATTGTAAAACAGTGCAGTTGACGGTGAAAGTTGAGAGTTTAAGACAGAGACCCAAGGCTGACCCTTACTAACACCAGTGTAATAATAGAAACAAATCCTTTAATCTTCAGTCTACGTTTTGCAGCTGGCGTTTGCTAAATGGCATTGTTGCATAATCACAATGTTTAAAACAATGTAAAACAATCAATCTGGTCATTTAGAGCTCCGTAACCCCTGAACCACTTGACCAATTAGAAAAGGGCTTATGGAGAGGGCACATCTACAGAGCAATACCTGTAAAATGAGCTAAAACGCAGCTTTATAGGACAAATGGTTTGACCTGTAGAGAGGACAGACGAAAGTATCCCCAGAACAACAACAAGCAGAACAAGAAGTTGTCTATTTGGCCCCTCTCTGTATCTTGGGTTTGGCTCGACTGAATTTCACAATTTTTGGACTACAAACAGGCTTTAACTAGTCAAGGCTAGATTCCAAATTTGGTTTAAAGATGTTCACTTATGACGGAGTTATAAGCTCTCAAAGTTGAGAGTTTAACACAGCGATCCTAGGTCGACCCTTACTAACACTGGCTATTAGTGTTAATAAGTCGATATTGCGCACAAGGTAGGGTGGCCAGACATGGGTCGCGTACTCGAGCATGGGTGAACAAAAACCCTTTAATGCCGAAATTCTGGTTTCAGTGTTTCAGAAGAAAAACACAGTTTTACAACCACTGCACGATGATATGCTGCAGCACTCATCTGGCAGTGAGTGGACAATTTTAGGTCACCTGTAAACTGTAAAATCGTAATATCGCCTTAAAAGACAGAAATTGCCAGATGTAAAGTTGTAAATTGCCTAATTTAGGATATATAAAAGTCGTAAAATTAAGGATTATATGTAAGAAGTAAGGTCGCGTAGTTTGCAGCATTTACCTTTTTTTTTATAAAATGTCATGCATTATTGTTGCAAGTTTCGACTATACTAAATTGTTCTTATTTATTGTCAGTATTGGCCTGTTTCATCAGTACTGTTATTTTACTATTTCGTTTTAATTAAAATCACATTACTTAATTCAATTATCAAACTGTAAGGAACTACTGTGTTTCACCTGTGTCAATATTATGTAGTGGCCACTCATTTAAAACAACAGATGATACCATTTATTTACACGTCACAAACGATAATTATACAAACAAACATGTACGTTTTCAACTAAAATCATTTGGCCTTCACAAAAATTGCAATATTGAATTAATTGTAGCATTACAAACAAATTAACTTTAAGTTTGTTTTATTTGCCATATTTTCATAAATCAATTATTGTGGTCACTCGTTAAACATCAAATCGGGAATGCTTGATGTCTACTCTTTTAACCTTTAATAAAATTAAAATTCTGCAGGAACCCAATAAGAAAACTCACAAACTCTTTCGATTGCTTGTTTCAGCTTAGTTGATTAATGTCTGTATTAATTTTAAATCTTGAAACATACCTTCGAATCAGTACTCAGAATGTTCTTTGAGATAGTAATCAAAACTTCGGTTTGGTTGAAGTGGGTTCTTGCAGAGGTTGACGAGTATGTCGCCGACTGGCCCTTGCTTGCCAGCGGCAGTGGGCCGCTTAACGGTGAAGCTTGTGACAACATTTTGGTTGCTGGTCAAGTACAGAAACTGAAGGTTTGAGAGAGTGTTGCTCAGACCGCGATTTCCGCTCGTATGTTAGCTTAAAACTTATGCCTGGCTTGCATGATCCCTTCAAGGACGTGTAATGTTGGACGACTCCTTTGCTTCTGTTTCTTTATTGGCTAAGCGCTTTGACGCTCGTTTCTCATTAGTTAAGATACCTAATACTGGGTTTTCCCATTTGTTGGTGTTGTCGTAGTGAGTGACGTTTTATATGTGCGTTCAAAAACTCAATCTATATAAACCAAATTAATTCCAATGGCCTGTAACTTAAAGTTAATATTCAAATGCAAATTTAAATGCAAATGCGAATATAATCACAAGGACAAATGTTAACATTACTACAAACACTTCACATAACTAGTAGCACAGGAGCTGATTACAAAATACAAATGTAACACCAAATCTTCGGGTCCTACATCTTCCTCTAGTTTGAATAAAATTGCCCTCACTTTTCATATTTTCAAAAAAAAAACACTCATTTGATTTGCTATAAGTCAAATTAGATTTAAGAAAATTGTACAGTACTCAAAAGTTACATAGAATGTTTCTTCGATCTTGCATCAATTATGGTGATCTTCTGCAGGTGTATGTTTTTTCTTTCAAATTTCTTCTTAAATCTTTGTTTAAATCGTAACTGTCTCTTCAAACGTTCACGAAATATCATTTGTAGTGAAGTTCTGTGTTCCATATTTCTTAAAAATTCACAATTTCTCCTTGAATGGTGTAACATTTGGACGATTCATTTTGTCTTTGAGGAATTCACATATCACGATGCACTATACATTTATTGGACGTGGAAGTTTAGCAACACTCATATTGTATAGCGTAATTTCATCTATATTCATACTGCTTTCTGAGTCTTACATGAAATTAACATTGTCTACAATTTCTTGATTTCTATTTTCAAAGTCTTTTCACTTTTCTTTTTCATTTCTGATTTCGTTTTCTGAGTTCCTTTTTCATTAATTATCTAAATTAATCCTATTTCTAATCCTTTCCATTACCTGAATTTTTTTTCAAAAATGTTTCCTTACCACATCCTAAGCTTATAATGTTTTACTTTGTGCCATTCAAAAAAATTAGTACATGTTTATTAAATAACTGTGCCATTTTTAATATTACCACTTTAATTATGAAATTGTTTTTGCCATATTTCTAGTAAAATCATAGTACTTCAAAACAAATCCCATGTTCGTCACAATGAATCAACCTTCTTGCATAAAGTTGTACTTCAATACCAAACATCATAAGTGGTTTGATTTCACCAGCATCTTCTTTATAACCTTATCGTTTTTTTGATAAGGCACCAAAAAATAAATTCTTATTTTGCAATTAACTCTTCAAATATATCAATTTAATTTCTATTCACCATTACACCTTTGCAATACCAAAACAATTGATCTGAGTTTTTAGCGTTTCTAGTTTCAAATAGTCATTAAATTTAGATTTCTGTTGTCTCCTTTTTAGTACAACTGTATAGGCATCATGTTAACCGTAACACTGTTCGTACTCTAGCCATGTTTTTTCCTTTCATTCTTGTCTTACTGTTGTTTCCTTGTTCATAACATGAATTGATTTCAAAAACCAAAACTGGTAAAAGGGGCCGCCAAGTTCTGAATGATTCAACCCTTCAAAGGAGTGATATCAACACTCCAAAATATTCGCCAAGTTAATCGCACCGCTTAATAGTTCGAAGGTTAAATGAAAACTAGAACATTGTTATTTTGGGCAGCAATGTTCAAGTTTTCATTCACGTCCAAAGTATTATTCGGTGCGATTAGTTGGCGAATGTTTTGATGTATTGATATTACTCCTTTGAAGACACGATTCATTTGGAACTTGGTGGCCCCTTTTACCAGTTTTGGTTTTTGATATGGTATCAGTCCTTTTTTTAAATTGTGTATTAGACTCAACTCCACTACCGTGCAGATGTGTAATAAAGTGGCACGTAAAGAAGAAATTGGTTTTCCACAATTTGATACTACGTTTTGCCTATTAGGCCTAACCATTCTCAACTTGGTCACCTCTTTATAGGTTTTTGGTTTAGTTTTAATTTTGTTGTAATTTGTTTTATTTCGTTAGTTTTGGTATGTTGATATCACTCCTTTGAAAGGCCGAACCACTCACAACTTGGTGGCCTCTTCTCCAATTTTTGGCTTTGTTTATTTTGCTTTGTTTTTAGAGTTAGTTCTGATTTCGCTTTCTGAATTCCTTTTTCATTAATTATCTAATTTAATCCTATTAATACTAACAATGGTTATAACAATATCATCGTACTTACGCGCCATCCCACGCCATCCACACTACACCCCTAGGCTCCAAACCATAAAAGTACGCATTTCGTGTCATACTGCAGCCATTCGTCCAATTTCATAGCTGGAAGCGTTCCCGTTATCTCGGTATCGATGAATAATCACCCTACGGAAATAAACATGGAGATGAGTGGACTAGAATTAGCTAGCTAGCTAGTTACACATTTTCAACGTTATTGAGGGTCAGATTTTGCATTGAAAGCAGCTTAGCTGGCATTCCTACACGAGTTAATTTTTGTCAGGTGGGTCATTGCTCTTGATTTCAACACAATGTAAGCTTTTGTACCGCATTATTATTTCCCCTAAGTACCTGAAATGTGTCCAACTATGCTTCAAGATATAAGGCACTGACGCTATGGCATCGTGCTACAATAGTTTACAACCTCGTCTGTCTGGACTAGATACAACGACATTGCGCATATATCTATCATAAACGACTAGCCTACGTTTATGCTCCTCAGATTCTATGCATGAGCGGCATGAATCATTAAACCATTCAATTGGCTTTGGGGGTGAGAGCAATAGCAATGTAGCGGCATCTGTGTCAAGTTAACCTTGTTTCCTATTTGTCGTATACGTCTAGCTTCACTTCTTCTTAAAATCTATTTTATTTAATCTAGTTCTTAGTATCTCGAAGACTAGTACTTTTCATTAATTCATCTCTCACTTATTTCACGTCTTCAATTTCTCTTTGTATTTCATTGTATCTCATAGTGCATGTTAGTGTCGCACCTATTGGCTGTGCACGTACGCATTCTTATTTATTCTAAGTTCTATTCCTTCATATGTAACGGCGGACGCTACGATGGCATAGGTGCTTGTAACGCCTCCGACATCATTGGTTGATGAGTATTTCTTAGCATCAGTTTTGGTGGTTATTACGACTTTTTACGTTAATAAGCACAGCATGGGCTACAGTCCCGGTGTGGGGAATGAAGCGTCGGTGTCCTAACTATAGGCACCGACGCTTCTTTCCCCACGCCAGGAACTTAATGCTATCGGTAATATTACTGCTACCAACGGTGGGAATATTTAATTGTTAACTGGATAATAAAGCTAAAATGGGCTGCTATTAAACGCACTTAAGTTTAAAACTCCTGGTTTTATTTTAAAACATCAGTAATATAAAAATGGGTATTTTACACTTGGGTTACTAGATTAGCTTTTATCAAGTTTCTAAAAAAACAACAACGCTTGAATTTGCATTTGGAAATTCACTTAAGATAGATAGATAGATAGATATTTATTTCCCGAAAAAGAAAAGAGCCCCGAAGATATATACAGTACCTACAAATAACACAACATCCCAGGAGGATTGGTACTACATAAAATAATATAAATAACAATGTAAAATAACATCCTGACAATAAGCGTGGTTAAAACTGAATTAAAATTAAGTTTAGGGGAGCATTACCGGCGAAGAAAGGACGATAAGAGACCCTGGTGCAGTTTTGATTTTAAATTTGCTATGGAATCCGCCATAACAATATCCGCAGGCAGTGAATTCCATACTTTCACCATCCGTTGTGAGAAGAAGTACAACCGCCTCTAGTGCGACCACCAGAGCGCAACTCGAAAAATGTACAGGAGTCTATATCGTACCCATCGCGCAATATAGAGTAGGTAAGGTATAGATCCACTTTTAGTCTACGGATCTCAAGTGACTCCAACCAAAAAAAAACTAGTTAGGACCTAAACCTAAAAACGTAGGAGATGCGGGGACCAGACAGGACTTGCACGTTCTAAAATAGGTCTTACATAGACTTTAAAGGCCCACAGCAAGGTCGGAGGATCACCAGATTTAAAACATTTCCTTATAATTGCAGCCCTCTGCCGAACCATTTTAACAATTTGATTACAATGATTGCTAAAGTTAAGGTCATGGGAGAACCAAACCCCAAGATTTTTTACAATATTAACTTGCGGTAAAATATAGTTGCCGAATGCACGATAAATGTAGTTGTCGTTGCTCCGGCCAAGTGACAAGAAGGAACACTTCTGGGGAGCAACAGGCAATTGCCACAAATTCGACCATACTATCACGCCATTAACCTCAGTCTGAAAAGCATCAAACGTGATTTGATCGAAGACAACAGCCGATTGCGTTACGTCGTCTGCATATTTGGACAAGTTTACTTGACTATTACCAGATTTCAAATCATTTATGTAAAATATAAAAAGTAGTGGCCCAAGAATTGAGCCTTGTGGTACACCACTTACAACCTCCGTCGGGACAGAACGGCATCCCTCCAGTTCAACCCACTGTCGCCTCCCAACAAGAAAATTTGTTAGCCAGTCCAAAAGGAGGCCCCTAAATCCATAATGTTTAAGTTTTGCCAGCAACTTAGGGTGGGAGACTGACTCAAAAGCCTTTGCAAAGTCTATAAAAACAGCATGTACTGGCAGGCCAGCATCCACCGAACTTGTCCAAGACTCCATCTATGCTAATAGTTGTAGACATGTTGAACGTCTGGGGACGAAGCCATATTGGTCTTTAGAAATAATATTGTGCTCAATTACAAAGGCAAGCATTTTATGACGAATAACCCATTCCATAACCTTGCATAAAACACAGGTCAAAGCAATAGGCCTATAATTACAAGGATTAGATGCCTCGCCTTTCTTAAGAATAGGACTAATGCGTGCCGTCTTCCAGATGTCAGGTAAAATGCCTGACCTCAGGGATACCTCACAAATCCAGCTGAGTGGTACACATATTTGATATTTAATGTGTTTCAAAAGATTAACAGACCACCCATCCGGGCCGCAAGATTTACTTGATTTCATTGCGGATATAGCATTAAGGATCACCTCAGCTGTAAAAACGGGCAGGTCACAGGTATCAGGGATATGGGCCATATCAATAGTTGTTAAGACATGATTATCCATAACAAAATTTTCGGAAAATTTTTTACAAAAAATATCAGCTTTAGCAGGATTCTGGGACACAAATTCTCCATCAACAGCAAGTGGTGGGATGGTGCGCACTCTTCCAGATTTTTCTTTAATAAATTCAAACAGTGCGGACATACTGCCGTCTTTAATTATAGCTTGGTCTTTACCTATTTCAAAATTTTTCACAGACTTGGAGTACTCAAATCGAAAGTTATTATACAATCGGAGGTTTTCGACCGAACGATCATCCCTGTATCTATGCCACAGAACCAGTTTTTTAAGATTTTAACTTCAAAATGTGTCTTGGAATCATAGACCGATACTTAAGCACGGTATTTTTATTATTATTATTTTTTTGGATCTGCGGTAGTACGGCTAAAATCAATGGCCTTGTTAAGGACAGATATAAAGTTATTGTAAAGCAAATTAACATTGGAAAAAATGTGAAAATTCGACCAATTTACATCATGGAGGTACATTTTCAACATGTCAAGGATGATCGGTGGTTTAAATGAGCTGTCCCCAGTCCGATCTGTCGTTAAGGCGTTATGAAGAAAAAAGGTAACCATATTATGGTCACTGTGGCCAGATGGTCCACTACACAAGTGCCATAGACAGTACGTTCACTGTCCACAAGTACAAGATCTAATATATTATTCTCACGAGTAGGTTCCATAACTAGCTGAGATAATCCCAGGTTTGAAATACACTCGAGGAAAAGCTCTCCAATCGGATGGCTCGAAGATAATTTATCCCAGCAGACAAATGACATATTAAAATCGCCCACAACAATTAAATGGTACTTATCATTGGGAGACGTTTTGAGCTCATGGCACATCGCCGTAACCGACATAAGGTCAAATTTGTCTGGTAAATAACCCAGGAATAAACGAATTTTGATATCTAATTAGTCTACACAAAGTGCCTCTGAAGCATTGGCAATTTTTACCTCATTGTACGGGATACTAGTTCTAATTGCAACAAAAAGCCCGCCACCCCTAGAGCCACGATCCTTTCTTACAACATTGTTGGGGTAGCCACCGACAACCAGATTGTCTGGGTGGGCATCTGTTAACCAAGATTCTGTTACCAGCACAATGTCGTAGCTGTCCAAGGCCAGCAAAAATCTGAAGTCCTGAAGATTCTCAAATAAACTTCTGGCATTGATTAAAACACATCATAGATCGGACATTGCACGCCAAACCCCCGGAGAGTGAGTAGAGGAGACGCTATTAATGGATGCATAATGACCGTCGTCACAGTTATCCTCACACTGTTCACCTCCTGGCACATTGTGGCGATTTAAAGATGGCGCAAAACCAATTACTCTCCCCAGTTTCCCTGGTATGATGAATCCCCTAATGCAACAGAGAGAATACTCTTGCCAGCGCTGGTCAAATGTAATCCATCACTCGCCAACATACCACTCCTGGACGTAAGAAGATTCCAAACAACAACAAATTGAACACCTTTGTGCTTACACATTCTAAAAAGTTCACTGTTAACCTGGCTTACAAGGAGTCGGTGCTTCAACCGCGGCAATATACCCACGCAAATGATCCTCGCACCCGGTCGCACCTCTCGTATCTTATTTATGCATACAGCCAGGTGGTTTGCCACGAAAGTCGGAGAGCAAGAGGGTACATTATTTCTAGCTTCACAGAGAATGACATTAGGATACTCCACACTGTTTGCCAATACATGCCTCAACTTCGGTGCAAGATCCTCCGCCCGGAGGCCAGGCAAGGTCCAGTTAAGTGTACTTCCCCTGCCCCTATGAAGTCTAAGCGCCTGAACATGGGAATCACCAAGTATTAATGTATTCACAGGTGAAGTAAAACGACCTCCCGACAAGACGTTGGGCAGTGGGACAGTTTCCTCGGACACAGTTTCATCACTGCAGACACCATCCTTTAGAACCTCAGATAAAGGAGGAAAACAAAATAACCCACTTTCAGTTACAAGATTGGAGACATCCTCCTCAGCCGTCAACAGTCCTGCGATGGCATCCGATCCAGAGACCTTAGCTGGATCGTGCTGAAGCTTCCGCACAGTAACCCAGCAGGATGCAGCAGGATCCAAATTGTTCCCACGACGTGGAGCAGCAACCAATTGTGTTATCGGTGGCAAACAAACACCGCCATCAGACTTGCCGTACTCCTCCAAATGGCAAGAAAGTAGTTGCAAGTCTCCCCGCAGGGTCTTAGAGACTACCGAACGAACCTCCACAACATTCGGCCACAGTTAGTACAGACGGTGGACTCTCACCAGGGTCACGAATTGCAGCTGAAA
>JAHWFP010066806.1:24370-36236 GCA_023313725.1 Lithobius niger
GTTAAATTGGTTGCTAGCGGCAAAATCATGTTTTCTGCATAATTACCTTACAATCTACCGGGAAACCGTGAGCAGTGATTATTTAACTGTGGATCTGCTGCAGAGTTCCACACAGGGCTTGCCACTCACAGTACAACAATCGTAGTACTTATTGCTGAACTTCAGAATTATGTTACAGGTCAGGAAGATATAAAGTTGGAATGCCTCCGACGCAAAGGGAGTCCTCGCAATTTCATACAACACACGTTAATTTTCAGCCATTAGCCTTCGAGGTCTTCTTCACACAAAAATACAGTAAAATGATGAAAAATGCGATAGATGTGCAACTCCCTCGTTTACACATATTCAGGAAGACGCCATGTTGAACGCCACGTTACCGATATTGCATCACGCAACAGTCGTGACGATAGCATTAGAGTCGTTTTCAACGTAATGTATATTGTCATTCCATTGTTATGATTTATAAACAAGGCCAAAGGGCGGGTTATTATACTAGAAAGGTATTTGAACTTCCTTTCATGAAAAACTTCAAACCTATCCGACCAATTGTGTAAGAAAACAAATGCCATTTTACGATTTGCTAGATGACAACACGTCGCACAGCAAATCGCTGTTGCTTTACCATAAATGCTCGATTTGTTCTTTCGACATGTTCATTCAATGCGGCATCTCCCTTACAGTGCGTAAAATACTAACACTTGTGTTGTATTTTTTCGTCATTGTCATGTATGTTATTGTCAACAAGGCTAAAAAGGTTAATGGCTGAAACAAGGCCCCCACATCAAACTTAGAGCCTGGGACTAACCACAACAGTGAGCCCACCCCCATTCCGGGTCTGAAATCGGTAAAAAAAAGTTACACTGTGTTGTAATATTCGTCAGCCACTAGTGCGTAACGAGTTGGTTCATTCATTAATGCTGGCTGCTTAAGTTTGAAGGCTTCCCTGACTAACAGGCTTGCCACGGCAATGCTCCTGCTCCATGCTCGTTGTCGCTGGATTAGAGTTGTTTGCTAGGAGTATAAAAAAAATTCAAAATAGGCACAAATCCAATAGGCACTTTCGTAACTGATAATTGGGGGAAAATACTTGTCAGATCATGCAGGTTTCTTGAATGACCAGGCTCTGGTAACACGGTCCAGCTGAGGCCCTCCGTCCCTTGAGATTTTATTAGTAGAAAAATAAATTTTGAAGTCCTATCCTCTGAAGATCGCGCCTGCATCATCATGATAGACTGCTTTATTGCTGACCAGCTATACTGACATTCATGGTTGAGAAAGATAGGTTAATTGTTGATATTTATAGGCAGGCTAGTGCGCACTTTTTGGATTTATGTTATTTTTATTAACTACGACAAGTACTTTCGAAACCTTTTTAATTTTACGTTTTTAACGAGTTTATTGGTTGTACGTGTGTTTGCAGTGACTTGGGGACACAGATGACTTAACTACAAGCTACAGATGGCGTACTAGTCCGGTGTGTGTATGTGTGTGAGTGCGTGTGTGTCTGGCTTTCGTGATCAATAATGGTGTTACTATAGGAACACACTTTTCCAGCCTGGTTCCGAAAAATGACCTGCTTCATCTGCTAGCTGTAAAATGGGTAGTTTATGTCACAGTTACTTTTTCGATAGCAATTTTTAAGATGAGTAAGTGTACAGTAGCTAATATTTGACAAGGTGAAAGTGTAATAAGCCTACGCGATTTTTGGAAATGGGTTTCATAGGACAGTTTTGGTGAATGATTATTAGGCTTAACAAATATCCCTGACCACCCTACCTGTTTCGTCATCAAGCTATTTAATTCGAGAAGATGGATGTTTCCGTAATGGCTTGCAATTAATTGTAAAGTAATTGTAGATGTGCTGATTGAATCAACAAATCTTTTCCCAGAAGTACAATTATTATAAAATAAATGAAGAAACACAATAGACCCTACGTTGTAGAAAGCAAAGAATGATAAGTGCGAATCAATTGTGACGGGCAATTTCACGTGTCATCGTGAGTCTGGGAATTCAATGGGATTATTCCTTCGAAACTAGCTAACTAAGCTAAACCGACGTTAACAAAACTGCTAATAGCTTGCGCCTAGTTCAATTGTCAGACTTCATTGTAAGAAAGTCATTGTTCACTTCCTGAATTGTTGCATGGCGGCCACTAGCTTTAGTGTCTGGCTGTTGCAGACATAGGGTCTTAGGGCTTCGGGCTGATAACCAGGAGTGGTTAACGCTCGTTAAACCCTTTGAACCCTTTTGACTAGCTTTAGTACTTTAACAAAAACCTGAGCTGAGGTGAGCGCATTTCACGATGGTGAGGATGGTCTAAGTAGCAAAACCGCTTGAAAATAGTTGAAAATGGGCAGTCTTTATGTCATAACAAGCAATAGTCCTACTTGAATGAAGTGCATAAACTGTATCGATGTGATAAACGTGCATCAACATCGTTGATTTCGGCTGACTACTAGCACTACCATTTACTGACTACTGGCTGCTGACTAATTCCGCTCATATAGTCAGCAAAAAATAATTTATGCGACTGATACGAATGAAATTTGGTATTCAACACTCTTTTAACGCCAATACGTGTCTTTTATGGTTTGACGGTTGGGGAGGAATTAACTAAAAAGATTGCAATTATTTGTAATGATATTTTTCTGTATGTTAGGAAAACACCACTTGTGATCAAAATAAACATCACTCTTTATTAGTTAACGAGTAATAATGCAAACTGATTTCCAGAAATAAGCATCAACATGAACACTGTCGATAAAATGGACACGCTACTTATTGTGTTAGCAGTAATTCTGCTGATTGTAGTTTTGAAATGGAGGGCGTACGGCTTTATGTCATGGCTCTGAAGTAAACAAATCAAATCAGCTAACGTTAAGATTTATGTTTGAAGTCCTCACTCCAGCAAAACTAAAACAATTAATACCTCCGTTCCTATTCAATACTTTTTGATAAAAACTTGACCAGATAGTAGAGAACTGACCACTCGCAAAAATTGGATGCTACCAGAAAAAAACTACAAAAGAAGTGATATCTTAAATAAAACCCGTCAAGCGTGAAAGAACCCGCCAAGTTTCAGCCAATCAAAGTTATGATACCAGAACAAAAATGCCTGCCACCAAGTTGCTACATTAGTTACCAAGCTAATCCTGCCGACTATCACACGTTAAATGAAAAACTTGACTATTGCTATGGGTTGCAGCAATAGTCAGGTTTTTCAATTAATCTTTGATCGGGGTTGTTCTTCCTTTTTCCCCTCCTCCAAAACAGCTGTGCAATTTTTTATGCTTCCATTAAAAGAAAATAGTTTCTCATGATAACTAGCTTGGTGGTCTGGCTATAGAATCAACACATGCATTCTATGCTATATTAGCAGAATTAGGTCCAATATCAGTAAAAAAAAAATCGCGTAGAGCAATGAACCCTCGGAGGAGGAAAAACACCAGTTTTTCTATTCTTCTTTTTAAGAACAAATTTCAATTAGAGTATTACACTATTTTTTTCTATTTTTTTTCCCTTTAACTGAGATAGTGAATGAACTTGAAGAACATAATGTTTACGTCATCGTGGCAGGTAAAACCTTGTGAATAACAAAAAAAAAAAGAAGCATCCATTCTCTTTAAAATCTACGCGAGCTGAACCATGTTAGCTATAAACTTGATTTGTCGTTTTTGAAGTTGAAATAGCCTAGAAAAGCCGGTTCACACACGGTGCCTTACATTACAACGAATAATGGACAGAAGGCCCTTTTACTTAACCAGATATTTACCTCTTACATTCTTTTCGAGAATGGGGTTACCCCCACATCTCTAGGTTCTTATCTGCATTCTGAGCACCACCCCTTTGCTAACTGTGGTCTTCTTCTCCCAGGCACAAGTAAGTCAAGGCAGTCCTCTCCCGGAGTAAACCTAGCCGTGCCGTAGGACCAGATGGTTTTTTTTCCACGTATTTTTACAAACAGATCTCTTAACACCATATCAACACCACTTGCATTTATTTTTACTCTTTCGTTGATGAACCAATCCATTCCGTCTTTGAGGCGATCAGCGAACGTCGTTCCAGTTTTTAAAAGTGGTGATGCTTCTAACCCACGAAATTACCGCCCAATAGCACTCACTGTCGTACCATGCAAAGTAATGGAGATCATAGTTCGCTCTAATATATTAGCATTCTTTGAAGAGGGATCAATTCAGACTTTTACCGGGGAAAACTCTTGCTCGTCCTCGATCGGTGGCCTAATGCCCTCGACGTGGAAGATCTAACCGATGTTGTATATTACGATTTTAAGAAAGCACTTTAGGACAGGCCCCCCCCCCTTACATGGCTGGTTTTATAGAGCATTGTTGTGATATGTCCGGTTTTATACAGCATTCATTGTTTTGGTTTCCCGTTTGCATGAAAATACTGTGATTTCCCGTTAGCAGTCGCCAAAGCTTTCATTAGATTTAGTTAGAGCCAGGGTTAAGAGACATAGGACAAGGTCCCGTTTACATAAAAAGGTGGTGACTGGAAAGAACACATGACGTCGTCAGTACTGTGCCTCTTTGTTGAAAACACAGTTCGAATCATTACTTACATAAGCAATTCCGTTTGACAGACAAACACAACCTGCGGACTTCAATATAATAAGGATTATCGAGATTCCCCACAGCGGAGTCCATACCATTGGGGACACACACGCATACACACAAACAAACAAATCTTACGATCGTAGTTATAGAGATTTGAATCGGTGGTGCATTCCAAACTAATTATCAAACTTTCGAACCCTCATATTGGATGTAAATTGCTGGGAGATTTTACAGGGAGCACAGGGATCCGTGCTCGGTCCATTGCTTTTTGCCGTACTTTTTAACGATCTATGTCCACGTGGTTCCGATTCCCGCTCGTGCCTTAAGTTTGCAGATGACGTGAAATCTAGTGCCGTGGTGACCAGCTTTTATGATGGATTTTCACTTATGAACGATATTCAGTATGTCCAACATTGGTCCGATATTTTGCAGCTTCCTCTCTCTTACGACAAATCTTCCACATAGCCAATTCTAATCCAGGTTTCAAGTATTCACTTGCGTCCAATCCACTCAAATTTATGGATCTGGTTAATAACTGGGGCATTTGGTTTGCCCCAAATTTAAAAGTCCACGCATTGTGGAAAAATCTCCTCCATGGCCTACCGAGACTAGTCATTGTGAGACCCTGTTTTACAGCAGTAAATTTGCGAACCCGGTATGGTCGCCGCATCTCCTGAAGGACGTGGATTCCTTGGAAGCTGTTCAGCGTTCATTTATGCCCAGTCTCCCGGAATTCAGAAATCTTGAACCGGGGGAAAAGCCTACGGCGCGCCGGCATGGAGCTTTAGAATTTCGTAGGCTTAGGGCGGACCTTATCCTGACTTTCAAAATCCTCATGGGATTTGCACCGCTGGATTTTCCATTCTTTGAATGGTCAACGTGAGAAAAGACCAGAGGACACTCAATGAAGCGAATTTCCAAACACTCACACACCGAGTGCAGAAGAAACTTCTTTGCATTAAGAGTGGTTGAGCCATGGACCTCTCTGACCGAGGAGGCGGTTTCTGCAACTACGCTAACCGCCTTTCAGCGGATTATGAAAACTGTATCTTTGGATAGGTCATTTAAGCGTTCGTACTAGATGTTTACTACTGATTAGTTTTATTACCGTTTCGTTTTTACTTTTCATTTGGACCGGTGTAAGAGGTAACCTGTCCTTCCGTCTTCCAGCCCATTTTGGATTAAATGGATTTTTATTATATTACCTGAAGAAAACTAATGAATGGATAGATGAATCGGCTTTATACTAGACTTATTTCAACTTCAAGAAAAACAAATAAGGGTTAAAGCTGTCGCTGATCATGTGGCGTGAGACCTTAAACATAATGGATGCTTTCTGTTTTGTTCTTATTCAGAATGAGAGGTATTCATGAAGGGAGCACATATTGTGAATCGCAAAATGACAAGTGAGCAGCAGTTATGATCAAGACATTTATGTACCATCGTGGATCCGGGAATTCAACCCTTTTCAGCCTTTGACAAACGTTTACTTCATTGCAATGGGCTTAACGAAACGAAAAATATATGTAAATATCAGTATTAAAAGAGTAAACTGTTGAGTTAACAAAGTAGTCTAGTGCACTGGACATCCAATCTAAAGAGCTTAGTCCGATTCTCAAGACTCATGATGGTTACAGGAATTTTTTTTTTCGCCATCTATACTGCTCATTCGTCGTTTCTTAGCAGTTCACAACGCTAGCTCCCTTTTGTTAATGCTAATGTTTACACGTAACTTCTGTTTGTTTATCCTCATTGTAGCCTATTGTGGGTTTGGCCTATGGATGGAGGTTAGACAGCTCCTGTTTTCCGTTTGTTCTATAGTGGCGTTAATTCTAAATGCAAGCTATAGCAGCGATTATGTTAACGTCGATTTAGCATAGTTAGGTTAGTTTTGGTGGCATAATTCAAAGACGAGGGTTCATTTCCCTGACTCACAATGACGCGTAAATTTTTCCGTCTTAACTGCTGCACACTTATCATTTTTAACCGTCTACGACGTTGGCCTTATTGTTCTTCTTCGTTTATTACATAATTGTACTGCTAGGAAAAGATTTGTTAATTTAATCAGCATACCTACAATTATTAGACAACTCGAATTAAACAGCTTGATGACAAAACAGGCACGAGAGCAAAGACGTGTTTGTTATAGCCTAATACTCCGTCACCAAAACTATCGTATGAAACCCACTTCCGAAAGTCACATATAGGCCTATTAGACTCTATTCATTACGTGACTTTACTGTACACCTTCTCACTTTATAGAGCAGCGTCATGTGACGTCATATTGGCTACAAGAGAGATAGCTGCAAGGGGCACTAGATTAAAATGGAGGGTTAAACAACGGGACTTATAGTCAAGGCAGTGCTTTGAGAGCGGCTTTCATAGGCTTAAAAAAACGTTTTCTCCAATCCCTTATGATTCTAGGTTGCAATTGGAAAGTAAAGATTCCACTTGCTTAAAAATGTCAGCAACTGCAAACAAATCGACAAAAATCGTGCATTATAGGCCTAAGAAATCCACTCTTAACAGCATTGTCTTCAGTAAGACGCCCTTCTTTCGCCATCCAGTGCCCCTTGCAGCTAACCCAGTTACTGGCTCCAGCATAGAGTTATATACAATAATACAACGTTGTGTCACTGCCCTATAGATTGATGTCGAAAAAGTAACAAGAAAATAAACTGCCCCACTTTACAGCTCAGCTTAAGGACCTGGGCGGGAAAATGAGTCTATGTAGTAACAGAATTATTATTATCATGAAAACCTGACACACGCACTGGACTGACACGCCCTCTATAGCTTGCAGTAATTACGCCATTGGCGTCACCATTCGATGGTAAACACACGTACAGCCAATAAACTCTTTTAAAGCGTATAATTAAAAAGGAGAAAATTAAAAAGGTGACGCAAGCACTTGTCGTCCTTAATAAACACAACACGAAGCCTGCCCGCAAATATCAACGATTAACTTCTCCCTTCTCATGCGTGAATCTCAGTGGTTAGCGTTGACTCCCGAAGACGAAGGTTCGATCTCCAGAGCAGTACTTCAGAATTTCTTTTTCTACAAATAAAATTAACTCTCGAAAAAATGCCCACTGGGGTAAAACAAGGCCAACCGAAGGAGGAAGCAGTTACCTGGCTACTAAAAATGTAAACAACAAAAATGAACTGAAAAGGGGTTAGGAGGGCAGAAAGAGCAGCCGTTTTCCAAAATTGCGGTACTTCCGGTTTTACTTCCGGTTGAAACAGGGAGGAAATTCATATTCCAACTTCCGTGTCCGTTTCAGTCTGCCAAATTGGTGGCTTTATCTGCTCTGGGGCAACCATGGGGACCCACTTTGGTGGATGTGTGTGTCTCTGCCAAAATCATATTTCCCCTTTACTCACCATGAAAGGTATTCAAGGTGGTACCATGTAAAAGTGTGTAAAACTAGTTATGAATGAACCAGAGACGGCTTCCTCCGTCAACGGGCTTCATCCAGGAACAATCCTTACAGCGAAGAAGTTTCTCTTAGTCTCGAGTTTCGTCAGTGGAAGAACAACTTTGTATGAGTAACCACGAGTTGTACGGTAACGCACCTCGAAGAAAGGAAAGTCCATAGCAAGGGATGTAACTAGCAATTTAAGTATAGCATGGTGCAACACGAGCAATACTCTTGGCGCGTCTTCCAGTTCTACATAAGCTGCTTGTGGGCCCTGCCAACATCTGCCTGACAGCAGAACTTGGCCGGACGCCAACAGCCGGGTAGCGAGCCATCCCTACTGTTCAACCAGTTGGGACAGGTTCGCACCTGTAAGCGCGTCACGTGACGTAAAGCCTCAGGTAACTTTCCATTGTTCGGCAGCGGATAAAAGAACGTTGTGGAACCACTGAAAGGGAGTTGGTGTTAGGGAGATAACTCGAAAGGTTATCGAAAGGTTATCGAAAGGTTATCGAAACTCGAAAAGGCTCTCTCTCAGACTCTGATAGTATTAGACCAAGCTGTAACTTGTGTTTAATGCCTAATATGTGTTACTCGGTGCATAGACCATTAGCCATGCAGTAAGGAGTGAATTGGCTTTGAGATATTCTTGAATTCAATCGCCCACTCACTGAATATGTCATATATGTTGGGGCGAGGGGGGGGGGGGGCTGTCCGGGAGTTAAACCAATTCAATTGTCCACTCCGAGTATGTCACAGATAGCCATGTAGAATTTTAAATATACACACTAAGATCGTATAAACCAAGACTACTACTCGTAAGCACTTTCAAGAGTTAAGCACCACGCGTCTGGTAGGAGGGAAGCAATTGGAAAAATTTTCAGGACAGCATGCTTCTCGAATGGGCAGCTTCGAAATCGCTTTGACCCCCATTTTTTTTCGCCAGCATGAATATGAACGTGGAAGAATACAATAAAAGTGATCATTAGAAAAGGAAGGGGGGGAGGGTGGTTTGAGTTACTGGATGTGCTGATTGAGTGAGAGCCGACAAAATTCAGCGAAAAATTAGTCAGTGTGCATACAAATTTTAAGAAACTAAATTTGGTCGAATATGGACATAGACATGAGCTACCATACCCGTGGATTGTGTAAGAATGAAGGGATGCACGTTAGAATAGGTTAGATTAGATTTTATTTAGTAACACACCATAAGTGCTATACATATTAACAAAAGTATATATCAAAGGGACCTGGCATAGCATAACTCCGCCATCACATTTCCTTATTAGCTGCTTTACGGAAACCTATTATGATGGTTATGCAACAATACAAACATCCACAAGCGAACGGGGTTTATGTTAATAAGCTAACCAAAACTTCTGTTGGTTTGGAGCTTGAAACAGCGAACTTCAGCATGACAAAATGTGAACGATGAACGCAAACGAAAATATTGTTAATTTGGCTAATGTAACAGCTAATTATTTAGATACATAAAATTTCTCAAGAAAAAAGGTAGAAATGAAGATTAGACGATTAGATGTTCAAGCTTCATTGTGTAGATTAACATTAACCTCGGTGGGAGTACCTGAAGGGGAAGTGAGGTGACGAAGCGAACGAAAATCAGCATTTATTTGTTAGCCAGTCTGTTTTTGTGCGTTTGTTAGCCAGTATGTGCAACCCTGGAAAAGAAGAAACTTAAGCGTGGGAAGCATGCAAATTAGGGGACAGCGGTGGTTGGAAAAACCTTTTGTTCAAATTTTGACAATGGGTATAGTCTGTTCCACATTATGCTTGCAGAAAACTAACTGTATGATGCCACGTTTCCTTGCGCTACGAGTGCAAAAACATGTTGATATCACAATCGCAGACTCTACAGTGTTACTGTTAGAGTCTACGAGTGGGATATTTACATGTTTTTGCACTCGTAGTGGAAGAAAACGTGGCGTCATACAGTTAGTTTTCTGAAAACATAATGTGGAACAGACTATAGTGCAGAAAAGTTGTGTTTCTAGACACAATGAACAAATGTAAAATTTTGGGAAAATTGGTTAATATCTTCAGGTTCAAAAATGTGCCTAAAGTTTCGAAAATAACCGTAAAAACTACAAATTTCATCGATATTGATACAAAACTTTTTTTTTTCGAATTTTGACAATGGGTAGTGTGGAAAAGTTGTATTTATAAGTTTGGGAAAATCGGTTAATATTTTCCGGTTCCGAAATAAGTTCCAAAACTGTAAAAACTACTAATTTCATCGAAGCGCCTTGTCTTTTTGTGGATTCTGGACCGATGACTTTTTAATTTAAGCTCCAGTCAAACTACTCCACGATGGACGTGGCTATATATCACTGGCTGTGGTGGAGTTGGGGTGAAGTTTGTGGCCTCCAAAACCCTAAGAACTTCTATTACACTTAGTGTTGCCTGTAACCAGGCGGTCAGTGACAAAGAGAAAAATTTGGCATTCTCTCCACTGTCTTCTGTATACAGATAAGAGTATTTTTCACTCTCTAACAGCAAACCTGCTGGGGAAAGTAATGTTCAGGCATTCAGCAGAAATCCGGAATTACGGTGGTCAGCAGTGCCTCCGGTTTTGGGTGGAGATTGGTTGCCACACCACCTATCCTAGTGTCGTGCTTCACTATGGCCTTGCCGCCAATTGTTTTGCTCTTAGGCTCACACCTGCGGTTGATTTGCAGTAGGTAGGAGAAATACCGGCTTTGGTGGTGCGATTGCTCCATGTATGTTGTGCGTTTGACCTCGTCATCATGTACGTCATCATTTAATTTATTAATAATTCCTATATTGTAGTTGTTGAGTGTTTGCCCTAATTACGGTCTTCGACTTTAAGATTTAATCTTAAAAACATTAATAGATGTATAATATTTACTCTAAAGATCTAATCTTTTATCTTTTATGCAAATCTCTCCTTGAGTATAAAAACGACCGCCATCTTCCTTCGTGAGCTCTTGACACGTAGGCGTTGGGCCGACTCGTTGGGTCCCATACCACCTCCAGGCCGCCATGGGGTTGGACTCGGCTTCACTGCACGCATCAGCGTAATTTTGCGGACTACGATTAAGGCTTCGTGACGTTTCACATTTGACGTCATCCCAAGGTGTGTGAAGAAAGCAACATGGCCGGGAGTGCGAGGATCTCGTATGGTGTTTGGTCCCGATAAAAAATTTGCCATCCTTCTTCTCTTTCGCTTCTGGAAGGCTAATCTTCCTACGCCAGTTTCCGAAGACTTCGAGCCAGATGTAACCAGCCTGATAAAGGTAATACGAACTTGCTTTATGTGTTATCCGTGCCTTGCCTTTTGCGATTGGTGCTTCGCCATAAAGCAGGGTTAATTACTGAGTCCACGCTTGAGAGGAATGATGCAAAATGTGTAAATTGTTCGAATAGAACAATAAAATAGTGTAGTGCTGTCTAACCTAAGAAGAGGAGTAAAGGTGCCTAGGTTGATTGATTAGGGCTTAGTGCGTCGAGATTCTAATCTTTGCTCCCTTTTCTCCCTGTTGTTAGGAAGGAATCCAGGGGGTGCAACGTTTTAAATTCCGTCGAAGTTCGTCCTTCTGAAAACAGATACAATTCCGTAGAAGAACCATCGCTTTATACCTAAACAGTTCTATTAAACCTTGCTTGATTCCTCTTTCATAATGATACCAACATTTAACGCCCGTCTTAGCTCTTGAGCAATCATGTGCCGTAGATGTATTTCAATTGTAATAAATGTAACGTTGTTATTGGGGAAAACTCTTTATGAGTTGCGTTGAGTATTGGAGTAGATTATAAACCGTCATAGTGTTTAACTTGTTTAACTAGATCCCCCTTCTTCCGAACTCGGGCCGTCTCTCCAAAATCCCCCCCCC
>JAHWFP010066808.1:0-16041 GCA_023313725.1 Lithobius niger
TTTTTTGCATTTCGGCTGTGAATATCGCTTACCAGCATCATTGGCTTTTGAGCCACCTAAAATCTGTTATGACAGTGAAGATTACGTGGTACGTCTAGAGAGTACACTTCAGGCTGCGTTCGAGGTAGCACGAATGCACAATTGGAAATCTGTTATCAAGTCTCAAAATTTTTATAATAAACGGCAAGGCCCTATAAATATATCGTAGATGACTACATATTATTAAAAATATGGGTTCCTATAAAGCAGATCTCCGTTAAGCTTCAGAAATGTTGGGCGGGTCCCTTCAGAATAATGGAGTTCGTTAACGATGTCATCGTGAGAGTAGTTCATTTCTTGGATCCGTTGAAAATTTATCGTGCTCATGTTAACCATTTGAGACCATATTTCATTAAGGGTAAAAACCAACCTATACCTTTTAACGGAGCTTCTGATCTTGATTTATCGTTACAAGTTAATGGGGAATTAACGGATGCTGAAACAAAATTACAAGAATACATTTCTGAACTTCTTTTGGATCCGAATGACCGAGCAGCAGAAATGGAGGTGCCGGATTTTGAAGCGTCTGCTCCGGATCTCGAGTCGTCAGTTGCCAATGAAGCGTTAAATAAAGCAGGCGATGGTAATTCTAGAAAACGTAAATATGTCGAACCACGATCGGCTCGAGCTTTGAAAATTAAACAGACTAAATTAAAACAAGAATTAGACTTACAACGTTTTAGAGGTGCAGCGCACTCTTATCAAACTAGGAGCAGTAAATGTACGCCAGAAATATGGCTGCGTAGGTAACTGGACGATGCGAGAGTCGAGGAAGACGGCGTAGCGTAGTTTTCTGTTGGAGAACAAAGGAAAAACATGGCCGCCAGCCGTGCGGTTAGACGCGAGAACCCTGTAGCGGGTTGTGGGAAAAAGTGGCGTTGCATACAAGCATTGCTGAAAACGAATATTAAGTTCAAACGGACCTTCCGAAGTAGTAACAATATCGCATGCATACTAAAAATCTTAAAATAACTAGTGGACATGTGTCAGAATAACGATTAAATAAATTCAAAGACGTGCTTTTCAGTGTTCAAAATTTTAATTACATTTTTTTTTAGTTTATTTAAAAAACATTAGATAAGCAAAATTTTACAGAATGATGTGTTTTGGCATTAAAATCAGGGATAATACTCAACGTTTTGGGGAAATTACTACAATTATCGGATCAGGTTGATGGTACTGAAAATTAAAACCGTTGAGGTGGTAGTGATGGAAATGGATTAGGTTAAAAGGTTGTGATTAAAATTTTGGTTGGATTAAAACTGTTAATTGGAATTAATTAAGACAATTACATTAACGATAGAGGTACAAAGGAAAATAAAAGCGTTAATTTAAAATTTTAATCAATTATGTTGCATGATGTGGATGATTGGGGTCAGGCTGCAGAAGGACTAGGATGGTAGGGCTGTACTTCGCCGCTAGATGGTGCTCGTTGTCGGGTCGCCAGCAATCGCCGACGCTGTTAAATAAACGCGTCGGACGAGTGATGACGACTCACGGCAACGGCAACGGCGAAGGGAATTCACGGTAACGGCCTAGGAGTGGCTGGGTCCGTTGTAGTTTTCTGTAACAAATGGAAACAAAATTGTAAATGTCTAGAAATAAAAAATCTTAACAGCTGGAAACATCAGCATGTGATACGGACATTCTGGAAACAAATTCAAAATTCAAGGGGTTTTCATTTTTTTGAAAAGGGATTATTGAACTGAAATTTGAATAGAAACTTGGAATTTTTTTTAAACAAAAGATGGTATAAGGATAATGAAAACCATGACTGGGTTAAAAATAAAAATATGCATTTTATTTTTCAAAAGCAAACATAGGTGGATTTAATGCAACTTTATTTTGATTAATTTTTTTCCCCCCAATTAGCAATTAAAATGGTCAAGTGCATATGGGCATTGATTGGAAGTTAAAAAAAAAAACAGAAAAGTATAGAGGGAAATAAGGGTCGATAAGACGTACTAATCAAAATTAAAATTATTTTTCTCTCTCCCTCTCCATCAATTTTAAATTGGACAATGCATTTCGATACTCATATGGTGAAAATTTTAATGTCGAGGAAATAACACGGGTATTGTCCGTGACATAATTACCGTCAGGGTGGGGTGGGAAATAAGCAAAATATTGTGATCCCCCTGTCCACTTTTCCCCATCTTTTTCCCAGATAAATGAGAAAAAGATGGCGATTATGTTAGAACGGTTCTTAAAGCATCAAAGTAATTGGAGGTGGCAGCTAACTGAAAATGTGGTGATCTCAATTAAAAAACAAACATGGTATAAGACCTGTACGGTCGTGGAGAAGGCTAAAAAATGTTATTGCAAAATTTTTTTTAAAGAGGGCCAGTAGAAATGGCTGTTACAAATGGGTGCTGATACCATTTGATTGTTACAACTTGCCGAGGAATTGTAAAATAATCCCCCCCCCCACCTCTGAAAATCAAGAGGTATAGGGTTGATGGGTGTTGCTGTATAAGCATGTTTGAAATTTAAAATCGTATTTCGTTATGGATATAGAAGAAACAAAAATCATGGAAGGAGAACATGTTTTGAAAATTCGTATAGAATTTTTAAAGGAGGGAAATTTTTTTTTCTCCTCTCTCCCCCAAATAAATAACGCATTCAGTATCCATGATCAGAATAGGTAATTCGGACTATGGATTGTGAATGGCGTGGTATTTAAATGAAAAGTACGGGGATAAAGTTATTTTTCATCATTTTTCTACGATTTTTTTTGGGGGAAACCTTCCAAAATTAAGACAAAAGTGCAGTTCAAGGGGAAGGACACGAAATGTCGGACAATTAGTTTATATAAGGTTCGGACAGTTGAGAAGTAAATAAATAGGACACTCCAATTTTCTGAGAAAAGTTGATATCACACCAGTAATAAATCAAAGAAAGTTGAATTTTCCTATATGAATAAAGGATTAATGGCTCTACTTCATTCTTGATTAAACCAAGATTGGAAATGGACAAACAATGATTTTAATACGGGGTGGATAAATTACTCTAGTAGTAACGTTCAAAATTGGTGATTAACATTGCTGGAAAATTTAAGTAATACAATTTTAGGCCTATATCGGCCGGCGAATAAGCAAAATATTCAACCAAGTTGGAAATATCTTCGATATATTTTTTTTTTTAATTAAAACTTGCTGTTAAATTACACAACCTGTGCCAGCTGCAAAATTCAAAATGGACACGGGTTATACAATTAGAATTCTGATGGTCAGAATTTAATTTTTTTATTTATTTTTTTTTCAATGCCTAATGCGGATCAATAAGAAATCAATTTCAAATTTAACTACAAAGAATTAACTTACCATACTGAAGGGCCAGGCAGACGAAGCAGCCAGGAAAGCAGGGAAGGTGGCTGTAATGCCGGTAGGCCACTATTATGTCAGGCATGGTTAAGTCTGGGGGTGATGATGTTGAATCACTGGTGGAAGCCCCGTTATCGATTCGTAACATACCGCCAGAGGATGCGGGGGCAGTGGGCACTGTGACCACAGTGTCCGGGGTGCTGGCTGCTCCGGGGATAGGCGGAGGAGGAAGGAGCGGTTGCAGTGCAGGCAACGGCGGCATGGAGGCAGGTGCTGTAGCGACTCGAGTATGACAAGATGTATGACAAGATTTAGGTTAGGGGTTTGAATAATATCTCTGTAATGTGTGGTGCAGTGGCAACCCGGACCACTACACTGTGACTGAGGTTGGCGCTAATGACCAAGCTGTCGACGCGCCATTAAGCCTCATTCCCCCCCACTGCACTGTGACTGAGGTTGGCGCTAATGCCCAAGTTGGCGCGGCGCCTTCAAATTCCTCCATGCCAGCGGCACGGACCTGGTATTCCTTAAAGTTTTCTCCGGCTTGGGGGAAGGGCAGATAAAATGCATATCTCATATGCAGGCAGGAATTCCCGTTGCTTAGGCGACACTCGTAGAAATGGCTTGAATACCGAAGTATCATAGATACAGTCCCCTCAGGGGGTGGGGCACCATTCACCGGAATGTGTACATGAGGTCGAGAAAGTACTAGTAATTGAAAGAAAGCCCGATAGATATAACTATTACGGGTTTCACCTGGGTATAGTACAGGGTAGGTAGTAAGCAGGGGTGTGCGGTGAGGACACTGGATAAGGGGGGATGACGATTCCAGACAGAAGTGGTGGTGCATTACCACTAATGCAAATATGATGGCATTTTGGGCCAATATGCCCTGGAAGAGATGAAGGTCCTCTCCAGCTCTGTCTTGCGCATTGCGGCGTTCTCGGGGTTGACAACTATAAGGCTTGGGCATAATTTTCCTGGGGGGACGTGTTTCTCCAGGCATGATGAATTTGGAGTAGAAACTGAAGATTAAGATATGACCTGAAGGTTGAGGTTCTCGAACGAGAGTGACTTTTCTAGCAAACGAAAAACTCGAAGTCAGAAGGTTGACCCACTAGGGTAACCAATCAAAATGTGTGGTGCAGTGGCAACCCGGACCACTGCACTGTGACTGAGGTTGGCGCTAATGACCAAGCTGTCGACGCGCCATTAAGCCTTAATCCCCCCCCCCCCCCCAATCAAAATCCAGAATGACAGTGACGTCAATTTTATTAGGTGCCATACTGTCTAGTTCCGTTTTCCCATCCCTCACCTACCGTGACTATTTGGGGCCTATTGTCCAGTTGACCTAAAAAATTGAGGTCAAGATGGACGATGCCGACTTTGAAAACACCTGTAACATTAGCGGCAACCCTTTTACTTCAGTGATGCGCTAGGGTTGAGCTGCTCCCGTTTTCCGAGAGAATAGGGGAGGGAGGTTGCTCAAGCAGGGTGCATCAGGTCAAAAGTGGGTCAGTAAGACATGGTTGACCAGCGTAAGGGATTCAAAAGAGTGGGAAAGTGGCGTTTCACCAAAATTAAAGCAAAATCAAACAAAAACATGTGGAATTGGGAGAAACATAATTTTAGCTTTATGACAGTAAAAGCTGTACAATCAATACAATGCTGCAATAAAAATATCATTTTTCCCCACAGAAACAGTGATGCTGATTATAATGTACAAAAAGTATTAATGATCCCCTTCCTTTCTTTTGCTTGAACATGTTGCAGAAAATGTGTAAAACGGAGGACAGCTAGTCAGAAAGGACAGTTGATGAAAGAGATGGTTGGTACAGAAACAACCTGAGGTGAAGGTCCAAATGAAAGATGAGACACGTACACAAGGTGGAAAATGGAGAAAAAGGCAGAAAGAGGGTGATACCCAAACTAAAAGATGAGTATTATTGTCAAAATCGATGGCATGAAGGATGAAACTTTCTGGGAACACAAAACAACATGAACCCCCACATACCCCCCTCCTCGGAGGATTACATGCTGACGGGCACATACATCAAGAAGGAGCTTGATGGTAGTTGTCTTAAATTTAATGTTCCCTTACACATTAAACTGTTGGAAAAAAATTGATGGTTGTGACAAGTACAGACAAGAATACTTCAGTTACTTGGGGGGCCAGAAGTTGGGCTGATTCTGCGTTAAGGCAAAAAGTTGCCATTAAAAGTTGAAGTAACTGAATATTCTTTCCTGGGAGGATAGTCATTTTAAAATTACGCCATTGACACAAGTTCTTTTCACACGAAGAAAATCACATAAAATTGCTTTTAAAAAGTTGCATGTAAAATACACGATCTTTTTCTCTTCTCTCTTACTCTGAATTAATATAAAAGCAAATTGTCCTAGAGTAGGAGAGTTGGGAGATTGATAGGCTAGACTTGTTGTTTAATTTCTGAGACTAATCAGAGATTAAACGATCATGTAGTGATCACGCAAGAAATAGGAACCGCCCTTTTTAATACCATACAATATTGGTTATTAGGAAGGTTCGCATAAGAATTGCGGTTGTCTACGTAGGTTGTCTTCCGGGTCCATATATGGGTGCACACGGAACTAATCGTTGACGATTGAGGCACCGATAGGGTCCTGGGGTTGGAATACAGTATTTTCTTTTAAGTATAGTAACTAATAACATTAAGAAAACGTTATTTATGAAATGTTTCATCCTGATTTTTTCGTAATGTGCCCAAAACCAACAGAAAAGCTATGCGACAAATGGAAAACCATAGCGAGATCTGAAAAACTACAAAAACAGGCTAGTGATTCGACAAAATTAAAATTGGCTGGTTCAAAAAGATCTGACTAAAAAGAAAGAGGAGAGGTTGCTATGTTTTCAGAAAAATTGAAAACGGTAAGAGCAAGAAGTTGGTTAATTGTTTTCAGAAAAAGTGAAAACGGGAAAAAGTGAGAAGTTGGTTAAAATGTTTGGAAAAATTAAACATGGAAAGGAGTGGAAATTTGGTTAAATGTTTGGAAAAATTAAACATGAAAAGGAGTGGAATTTTGGTCAAATGTTTGGAAAAATTAAACATGGAGATTATTCAAAAGCAGTTGGAAAATGCAAGAAACAACTTGGCACAAAACGAAAACCTCAAGGTGAATCAAAATTGATTGATGAAAAATTTCATTGTGGTATTCCTCTTGTATTCCTTGCATGACAGGATAAAAGCACGCAGGGGAATTACGGAAATACTCCAAATTTTGGTCAGGATGGCCAAATATATTACGTCAAATGAACAAACACAGCAAGCTTACACTTGAATACAAGAGAAGACGTCAAAGCACGACAAAAATGGCTGTAAAATTGCTGTTATTCCTGCGTTTTGGTAAAATTTTCCTCTCCAGGGAAAAACTGGATATATATATGTATATAGATATATGAATATATTACTACATGGTGTCTGAAACAGAGTATCAATAAATTGAGAAGGGAATAAATAAAGATATGTGGGTTTTTCAAAATGTAATAAAAATGGTTATGAGCTGTAAGCATTGATGAAGTTGTACAAGAATGTAAATCAATACTGTTATATAGCATGAAAAATGATGTTATTATTCTGTGACGAATATGGTGGAATATAGTTGAAAATTGTTAAAACACAATTTGTAAATTGATGTCATAAGCAAAATTGTTGAATTTTTGTGGGAAAAGCAAAAATATCAAAATGTTAATGCATGAAGAACTGTAAAATTGGAAATGATGCATGATTATTGATGTGTTAAATTGTCCGAATATTGTGAAATGAAAATAAGGGAAAAACAGTTTTAAAGTGATTGGTGATGCACGTCTGGGAAAATTAGTCTTGGACTATAGGTTTTCAGATAAAGTAAAACTTAACTTGGCATTAAAATTATTAATTGGACATCACATAAGAATGAGTTCGAATCATGTGTGGACAGTTTTACCCCAGGTTCTTATTAGGGGATGTTTCTGACGCCAGCTTTTTAGGCAATATTAATTAAAAGCTGCGGTGGTTTGAACAAATATTACGTGATGGAATTTGAACGAATAAATTATAATTGGGGAAGCAAAAGAAATACTTAGCTTCTGTATAGAAGGGGATATTGTAATGGTAATATATTTGCATAAATTAATATTCATATAAAATATTACATAAAAGATATCAGGCTGCATTTGGCATGCAAGGCAGTCGTAGTTATTGTTGTAAATCAAATCAGTGCATAAAATAGCACAATAAGTTAGAAAAAGGTAAACAGGAAACTAAGTCTAAAATAGACGGAGAAAAGGCCCAGCCAGACAGAGCGTCTCCAACACAAGGTTAAAAGAGTAAGATTTGAGGTCAACACGAAAAGAAGGGGTAATGAGTTTGTACCGTTTTGTCAACAGACCACTTTAGATAATTACAGGCTTAGTAAAGTGAGTGACATATCCTGAGCTAGCTTGGGGGTTTGAATGACATCTCTGTGATGTGTGGTGCAGTGGCGGCCCGGACCGCTGCACTGTGACTGAGGTTGGCGCTAATGACCAAGTTGTCGACGCGCCATTAAGCCTCAATCCCCCCCCCCCCCCTGAGCTAACAAGCTTGAAAGTGGAGCGCAGTTGACAGGTGATCCAGATTGCTGTAATTATTATAAGTGGAGGGATAATTATGGACGATAGACAAGACGGTAAGAGGGAAAGTCTATTAACTATGGAATGTAAACAGAAGTTATAAAAGGATGAGGGGAACGTAAGTGAAAGTGTCGTTGTTGTTAGGAGTTGAGAGGATCATCAGCTTGTTTCTTACGTTGTGCTCCGCCCGTTCCTTTGGCTCGGAAAAGTACGCCAGTGTTTTGTTGTGGTGCCGGGTTTCTCGACGACCACACCGCATAGGCTACACCGACTCAGTTAGGTTGATTATTGATTATTGAGTTAAGTTGTCTTATTGTTGTAATGCTTGAGTATTAGTGCTATTATTAATTAGCGGGAAGTATAATCAAGGCAGTTAATTGTTACGGTTAATATTTATTTAACGACAATTATTAAGGTTTAATAGTTGGGGTTTAGCAAATATGGTTGTGTGTTGACTTCATCTCTCACGTATATCAATGCATATGCAATCTTGTTAATACGGTCTATCTAAATTAAAGTGACTGACCAGTTCTGAATGAAGATTGCTGACTATGCCTAGCTTGAATAAAACTGATAATTAATCAATTGGTGTCTTTGGTCTCTTGAATTGATAGAGTTTTGTTCACACAATGTTATACATCCATCTTGACAATAATTGTGGTTTTAACGCTAAATAAAACCATAACACAACACGTACAAGTACGGATAAAAAATCCAACCTTCATGTAATCCTGATATTACAATACGGTATCAAGACTATTTTAAATGAAGTTAATGCGTGTCGTTAAAGAAATCTTTTTGTTTTTACGGTTGCGTGTGTTCCAGTAGTGTTTAAATGCAGCAATCAATGTGATAATTTTTGGTGGCTGAATCTAATGGTGAAGACCGTTTGTCTCTATCTGGTACTAGATTGAATTTGAAAAGGCACGGACAGACAACGTCGTTGCAATAGTCTTGCCAGGCGTTTTGGCTGTATACGTAGAAGACTAAAATGGCACACAAATATTTAAGTTTTTAATTGGTTTGCAGTGCTGGAGAAACATCAATTCTACTTTGCTTGGCCTAAATAGTGTGAGCTTAAAAACGTCTGCTCCTAAAACTGATGGTCCTTTTTACTGAAAGTTTGCCCCTCCCCTCTTCAGGAGTGTCTGCACGCCACTGTCACAACATGCTACAACTCTTCATTACAGTTCTGTCCTTGCACTGCTTTAATTGGAAGACTCTTTGTAACCTTTATAATCAACAGATCAACAGCTTTGAAATAAAGGTTTGAAGTAATCATTTGGTGTTTGTGCAGGAAACTCGGCAGGTGTAAATCCTTCAACTCGTTCTGGTCTTCATTTACTTGACATTCTTACTATATTTCAGCACCTTTCCTAAAACAAGTTGTAGCCCCTTTCATTTCTAACCATTTCTAACGTTTTTCAGTGTGATGTTGTAGAATTCCTGGCCTTCAGCAGCAGCAGTGGTTCAACTTTATAGGGAATAGCCCCGATTGTCACAATGTTCTCTACCATGATGCAAAACAGGATGGACATTTTCTCCATACATGCTGGCACATCCAAAATCTTAGCTTTCGTTTCTGTGTCAGTTGTAGTACACAGAGTTTCTTCACAGAGTTTCTTCGCGCAATAACGCCACAAACCCCCCCCCCCCATTAGTACTAGATAATTCTCACATATAGCTGCAAAAGTTTCCCCTCGAACAGTCCTAGTTGGCACAAAACATATGCACCTGGATCTTCTGACGTTAAACATTGTTTGGCATGTCTGAATGATGCTTCATGTTTGTTTGGGAGGCCATTTAGTAGCTTTATTTCACGAGCAGTAGCCAGGGTATCACGCCTTAGTTGGCAATGTATAACTGGGAGTCACCACAGTAGGAAGTGCAGACAGCCCTTGGTTCTTGATTTGATTTTTTTCCATGCAATTCTTTACGGTGTTGCTGCTCCATCTTTGCACTGGCCTCTTAACCTATTCATAGGTTAAGAGGTTATTACTTCCCTGGCCTGCAGAATGTAATGCCGAACAAACTGTAGGAAGGACATGGTTGCTTAAATCTTTTCCCATTTCGTTTGGGATTGTCAAAAGATATGTAGGCTACTTGTCCTTTTTTTTTTTTTATTTAACAACCCTTTTATTTTGGGGTTGTGATTTTCCCTGAGCTTAAATAACTGAGTGAAATAAGAATTTTCTTCGCTGTCATCTTCGCTCAAAGCGAAGCGAACATTTTCGAATGCATTCAGAAACACTTTCTATTTTCCTTCTTTACTTTAGTGTATACACATGCCAAACAATTGCATATATATGCTACACTTAACACTGTTTTAAACTTTCATCATGGCATTTGCTGAATTTGTGTGCAGAAAAATTCACAGTGGCATTCTTCCAATTGTTGTAGCCTGCCGATATAAACGGTCGTTCTAAGCTAGGTGCACGAAGTTTGCCTGTTTTGTAGTCCGCTACGCACAAGAAGCAAAAAGCCTTTTCTGTTGCACCTTTGTAGTATAGCCAAGGCCATTTCTTAAACACCATTGTAGGTGGAATCTGCATTCTCTAATTGCTGTTTTACCAAATTTTGGGTACATATTTCTCAACATGTGCGTGGACTTGGCCATGTTTCACACTATTTGCACGTGGCGCGTTACTTACAACCAACTGATGAAAACGTATTCTTTGGTGTTTAAAGCTCTCGTGCATAAATAGGCAATCAATGCCCAAAGCGGGTGCCGTTTACTCACTGTGTAGGAGGATAAGTTTGATTTGCAAGGCAGCGCAGCATAGCAAGCCATACAGTACATGAGCAATGAGCTACTTCACTTTGGCACAGTGCATACTTTCGGTCGAACGAATGATTAGCATGTGTTTATATAGGTTTTGTTTTTATTGATGTGCTTAAAACTAGCCGTACCAGTTGTACCGCTTTTGTCGTCCTTGCGTCTGACACTTTTCTTGAAGCATGAGATATTCACATGTTGCCCTGAGAATAAGGTTCAGCCTCAACAAAAAAAAAGCCTGGTTCAATGTGCGTTGATTTAAGTACTTGGGAAATGGAGGAAGTCCTATTATTAAATTTGCAAACTACTAAAGCTACTGCTATTTTTGCAATTCATCGACTATAGTAATCCTCCTTTGGAAGTATTGCCAGATCAAAGCATTCAAACTTTTACTGCGGTTGTGCGTACCACTAATCGTGCACCTTTGATGCATTACTTGGTCACTGCCCTTACAGAAAATTTTAGTCACAAACCGACCTAATTTAAGTCCCAAATGGTCACATGGGGGCAAACTGGCCACGGCAGACCCCAGGTTCTATGTTGATTCAGGTTGGCACTGGTTTGACTCCCAGTTGAACCCAAATTGATCCCAGCAGGCCCCAATTTAGTCACAATTTAGGGCCTGTAATTTTTGACTTACGAGTATACGGGCTTGATCAGTGTGATCACTTTCAGGGTGCAAATCTTAACGTCTAGTGATTTATTCACGTTCTCAGTTATTCTCATCCTTGATTCATCGGCCTTAAAATTTGCTGTTACCGCCACCATTTCTCTTGCCGCCAAAACGACCGCACCCAACGTATTGTTCTCATAACGAGTGCGATCAGCCGGGGTAATTCCCTCGAAATCGGGTGTGGAATTTCACTACACGACTCATGGAAAACAGCTAGCGCTTTTGGATCAATCCCCATCTTTTTTAATCGATCGTCTAAACTAATCTTACCCTCTTTTAGGTGTGTATTTTTCTTCTTATTGTCCGTTTTGACCACTGGACTGTGACTGAGGTTGGCGCTAATGACCAAGTTGTCGACGCGCCATTAAGCCTCAATTCCCCCCCTTGTCCGTTTTATGCCACACACGCAGTACGTGCTTAATGGAGGCAGCATTGTGTGGGGAGCACAGGTCGCAACATTTTTTCATGAAGTCACAATCCCCGTATTTCCGACACGACGGGTGTAGATCCTGTGGCGTTTTAATGCACGTGCACGCTGCGCACTGTCCGGATTCGATTTTCTCACGTATCCTCTGCTCTTCATTACTCACGGATGCCATAATCTACTGAGCTCCAAACCAAAACATGTTGACTTCAACTTGCCTAAGCGAATGTGAGGAACTATCCAAGATGGCGGCTGCATCTGTTGATAATAGAGCAGCGCGCCTGGCGGGCAGAGGGGAAAAACTCACAGAGACAACAAAATATGGTGTTTTTTTTGGGGGGGGGGGGGGGGGGCAATGAAAAGCCAAAATAGCGACTTTAGCATAAATTACTGAAGGTGAGTATTTTAGGATAGTAAAAACTAATTTTAAACTTGTTAAAATTTCCATATTCGGTCTGGGATGGTGTAGTTACGGCTAATTAAACTAGACGTTCTATCGCAGCATTCAAGATGCCGGTCGAGGTCATCCTCCTTAATTGTGTGGAGAAGTCGTGGTCTATAGGACTTCAAACTCAAAAGTTTCATTCCTCTCTGCACTGTTCTTTTAGGAATACCCATCCAATGCGACACTTGCCTTTGGGACGTGCTTGGTTCATCCAATAAGAGAGAGTGGAGGTCTGTTACAGTGTCTACAGTCAGTCTTGACTCTGGACGACCTGAGTGCCCTTTGTGCACGTCTGCAGCAGATCGCTGGTTTCGAATTTCTGTATCAAACGACATAGTCTGCTGTAAATCTGCAGCAATGCAGTGTGCGTCAGGATTGTTAGCAGCTTTAGCTGAAAGTAACTTTTTTTTTCCTTGAGCAGCTTCTACTTGTTGATGATACAATAATATCTTAGCTTTAAGTTCCTTCATCTTATCATCATTCCCTTCGACTACATCACTATCTATTTGGATAGTGAAAACATCATAAGTTGGTTGCCTGTCAAACTTCGGCAGTTTGAATCCAATGTTATATTCCTCACAAAACAAGCGCCTGAATCTATCTGCTGATATGGCATTCTTATTATTTTTGATACACCAACTCTTATAGTAGTTCACGTATAGTTTGTTGATAGTCGTAATACAATCTAAATATACCTCGTTCGGGTTTTGCGAACGATAATGGCGCTGATACCTTGCAACATCATCTATAAATTTTCGAGCATTTGTAATGTCTTCGTCAGAGTATTTTTTGACATTCTTTCCATAACGCCTCTTTCATCTGGCTTAGGGGTTGGCCGTCCAGCTTTTCGTTGGCGCTGCAAGTTTGCAGTACGGCCTCTGTTGTTTTGCAGACCGTATACGGACAGGAACAGTGATTTGAAACTTCAATCTCTATTCCGAGAACCTTCACAATGTAACCAAACGTAAAGTCTCTTCTTGACTTTCTACCTTTCATGTAATAATATTCAAGCTTTATTTTTTAATTTTTATGGTCTGAAGCAATAAAGCATTTTGGTCCCGAATTTCTTTAAATTGGAGAAGCCAACAAAAATATCTTGTTGTTCATTTAATTACTGAATTTATTGTTGTTCATTTAATTACTGAATTTATTTTGGACCATCATCACAATTTTGTTTGTTGTCGTTTCTTTTACAATTAACGATTTTAGATTAAGATTACTTTTGTTATGCAAATGTAAGGCTACAAAACGAATAATGCCATGTGGCATTGTGTTACATGGTTTTTTTTTATTTCATTCATTTTAAAGAGGCCTTGAATCCTGCGTTGATCTTATTTTGAATCTCATCTGAGAAAGCACATTGTATCACATTATTGCACTTGTTACATACTACTAGCTTTTCTTAGGCAATAAGACGGATTTGTAGGTGAAAGTGCAATTGTTTTTTGTTTTTTTTTCACAAATTCCATAATATTACTATTTACTACAAGTTTTGTTTCACCTTCAACATAGGTTACCGTACTTCAAGTTTACAGATTGTATGTCTGTAATGCAACAGAATAATGTGACTGGTGCTGCAGTGAAGATTCAGTCGTCTTTCAGGTGATTGTCAGCTACAGTACACCATAAGCAAAGCGCAGCAACTTCTGTTTAGTGGTTTGACTTTCCAATTGTACAGTTGCTTAGGAATATTACCTTACACTTTACTTCCCATTTAAATAGCAAAAATGAGCATGTTCCAGATTTTGCTTCAAACAAACACCAGTCTCGCCAATTTCAACTGGACCACTGCACTGTGACTGAGGTTGGCGCTCATGACCTAGCTGTCGACGCACCATTAAGCCTCAACCCCCCCCCCCTCATTTCAACTTCTTTGTTACTGCTTGCTGCTCGTTAGTCATAGCAATCTCTCGAAGTTTTTTGGTCTCATTCTTTTGCTGTAAGTAATCTGTCACTACTCACACCAGGAGCTTATGAAGTACACACATCCACGAGATGTGGGAGTGTCTGTCCAAGTTTTTCTGTAGGTAGACTTCATCTTTTGTATGAGATCGCCACCCATGCACGTTGCCGTCGTACGGCATCATTCTGAAATGCTAAAAAGCATATGAACTAGTTGTTCTAGCGTGGAGCGAATTTTTGAATAACGCTATCTTTGCCTCAAAAACAAAATGAACCCTAATCTTCTTGCAAACGATCTGTGAGGAATGATGCAAATCCACAATTGTTTCTAAACAATATTTATTGTTTTTCCCATCAATACGTGTACGCCTGTTCTTTTAAAATAAGACACTTTTGTTGTAGCAGTTAAACTTTAAGACTCGTTGGTGGTAGTGAACTTAAAGTAAAATTATGATAGGTTACAGTAGGTTGTTTTAGATGTGAAGCCGAAAGACGAACGGAGGTGGTTGAATAGCTCCGCTCTTCATTTCCCATGTGCATCATTTCTGAACTTGATAAATCTGAAATTATTACCGTAAAAAAAAAAAGTTACTACTAAAGTGTAGCTTAAGCACATTAAGGCTAGGTGGGATAGTTGAGGCCCATAGCATGTCGCGTTACAATACTTACCCAATTCCCACAGAACAACAGTAGGTATACGAAGGAGCGCCTTTCCCCTCTGACGTTAACAGGCCAAAGCCTCCTATTCCTATTCTCCCAACTTCTGTCCTTCCTACCATTATTTTTCAAAAGGATCTACACTGAACCAAGGAATTGCCACTACATCATATCTCATAAAGTTTTAATTCATTATTTTTAACTCGTTATTTTAACCAGTAGTTGACATTAAATCCTATTAAAGCCTAAAAGGGGCACTACTCCTTCCGGTATATTTTATTTAAAAAGTTTCTCCCGACACATTACCTTATAGTTTTATATAAACTAATTTACCTTTCATTTGTTGGTCTAAGGGTACAATGCCTATGTCAGACGTGGCGCGTGAATGTTATTAGACGTGTTTTTGGTATGTAACTGGCAATACTTTCGATAACGTAGGGTCATTCTCCCAAAAATGGAACATGTGATGTAGTAAAAAAAATTCCTGCTTCAACCAAATTTTCTTTTGGGGCAAGTACCTTGATATGCAAGTTAAACCTAGCTTTTGACGTGCTGCTGGATCCCGGGCCATGTTGGGATAGCAGGGAATGAACAAGCTGATTCTGCTGCGAAAGGGGCCCTTTCTGGCCCTCTCGGTAGGGATCTCAGCCTTGTTCCCTCAGATGCCTTTCCAACTCTGCGTCTGAGGTTACACGCTTTTTGGCAGACCTTGTGGGACAGACAGGACGGTAACAAATTACGGGCCATTAAAGGGACTGTCGAGGAGTGGCACTCGGCGTGTCGCCGCAGTCGCCATGAGGAGGTTGTGTTGGCCCGTTTGCGAATTGGTCACACCCGACTTACTCACTGTTTCGTTTTGCGGGGGGTTGACCCTCCTGAATGTTATTGGTGTCGACGGCCACTTACGGTCCGGCACTTACTTGTTGATTGTCGCCATCTTGATGGTGTTCGTCGTCGTTTCCATCTTCCGCATGACATTGCGCGTCAGTTGAGCGATAGGTCTGTCCTCCTGTCCGGTGTTTTTCAATTTTTGCAGGAGGTACAGATGTATGACAAGATTTAGATTAGGGGTTTGAATAACATCTCTGTAATGTGTGGTGCGGTGGCAACCCGGACCACTGCACTGTGACTGAGGTTGGCGCGTCGACAACTTGGTCATTAGCGCCAACCTCAGT
>JAHWFP010066812.1:0-18106 GCA_023313725.1 Lithobius niger
CCAGGAAGTGAAGGAAATGGCATCGTTTGGCATTGCATTAGCAGTTGCGTTACCTGCATCAGTGGCCCTGTTGCCTTCACCTATAAGACAAGGCATCTTTAGGGATTAAATTAGCTGTTTCATTGCTGTATTGTCTCGCCAGCAGCAACCTTATAGCCTTCGCGTGTAGGAAATAGCATCTTTTTTCACTTTATTAGCTGTTTCATCGCTGTAATGTGTCACCTGCATCAGCAACCTTTTGGCCATTCTTCCGTAGAAAATGGCATCTTTTTGCACTGCATTAGTAGTTTCATTGCTGTATTGTCTCGCCTGCAGCGATCCTGTATCCTTCGCTGGTAGAATTGGTATCTGTAGCCTTTGCCTGTAAGAAATGGTGTCTTTTGGAATGGCATTAGTAGCTGCATGGTTCATCAGCTTTCCCGCAACAGCGGCCCTGTAGCCTTCACCGTGGAATTCGTGAAGGCCAAGGTGATCTTGACCTACTTCAGAGAACAAAATCAACAACAATAAAGTCAACAACAAAAGCCATTGGTATTTTCAAGAATTTATACGGTTTGATATTATGATGCTGCTTGTCTGCGGGTTAACTCGGTGTCACCAACTGATGTGAAAGAAATGTGCCACTTACCAAATTAGACAGTATGAGAGATTCTCCGCTACAGACAACAGAGTTAGTCAAAGTTAAGTACTATATTTGTTTACTTTATTATTGTTATGGATCATGGAAGATCCCAGTAACGGTGACCAGCTAGTTTATCCTTATAACTGACATTATGATCAATATATGCCGAATGAGTTGTGTTGAACCAAGAATTTATAGGGGTTGGGGAATTCTTGGGACAACTTATAATTGGCGAACCGATTTAGGCTCTAGGACTAGTGTGGGTACCTGTTACTTATATCAAGAATTTATAGGGTTTGGGAGGAGAATTTGTAACTCTAAAAAGTCCCTATTGGAACACGTTAGATTGGTCCCCATTAGTTCAGTCCGAGTTTTCAGAGGACGCCACGTGTTCTATCTGGTAATTTTTGCTCATTTTTCATCCCAAATCTAAAGTAAACTAAATTACAACTAACATAGGCTAAATAATAATTAAACGTAAGCTAGTTTCGTTTAGTTTAGTTTAATAATAGGCTAAAATCTGAGTAGAAATTCCCACATAAAACACGTGGCGCCCTCTATAAACTAAGACTGAACTAATGTGAACGTATCTAAGACGTTTCAGTATGGGTCTCAGTCACAAATTCTCCTCCCCAACCCTATAAATTCTTGCTTATATGTATCCTTATTTACTACTAGACAACCGACTTTCGTTACTTCTAAATATAATTCAGTAATATCAAATCAGTAATGTTATACACAAACATGCAGTGACGTAACTAGTGGGGGGGGGGGGGTAAAGGGGCGATTCGTCCCCTCTGTGAGGTATTGAAAGCTTATTCGGCAAATTAGTCAAGTGACTTTTTCCATAGCTGAAAAATTATTTACCATCAGATGGCTACATTTTGAGGTCAACGACGCAACTTTCATCTTAGCTAATTTATACTTACAACCTTAAAATCACTAAAGTAACCAGGTAACAAATGGAGAAATACGAAAATCAGTAAAGATAAACAGTAAGAATTACTAACTCCATATTTTGCTGAAAATTCCTAACATTTCTAACAAAGTATCAGTGTTTAAAAAATAAGTATCTAGTATGAAAAACTGAAAGATTTACATTACAAAATTTTTTTGGCGTATAATGCAGTCAGCAAAACTGGTTTTATAAAAACGTTTCCAACGGCACTTTACAAGGCCAGAAAATGCCGGAAAATAGCAAAAATGCATCAGCTTCCGGGGCTCTTATTCGGTCCTCCCTCCACACCATTCGGCTAAATGCCTAGTGTTGTCCCCTCAGTACAAAACCCTAGTTACGCCACTGCAAATATGCGAAATCCAAGCTAACACAATCAGCAAATAATATTGTAAAGTGTCTGTAAATTCTAATTCCACTGTATGGAAGGTCAATAAATCTGTGAATGGAAGGAAATTAGCCTTGGTGTCTTTATTTAATAAGGAAAATTGGAAATTAGCCAATAGCGAAAATCACTTTTCCTCAATTTTTGCTATTGGCTAATTTCCAATTTTCCTTAATATTATTTCCAGCGATTAATGTCTATTTATTTATTTAATAAAGCATTTATTCAGTTACTCACCACTAAGTCACATTCTTTACTTAGTCAATGGTAGGTGCATTTCTTCTGTAAGTTCCTTCATTGCACTTGGTTGCGCTGAACTAGCATCAGTGATGGAAGTGGGTCACCTTTACCCACCCATGACCCACTCGAGCCCTGACCCACTTGACCCACTTGACCCACCCGATAAAGAACAAAATGTGACCCAGTGCCCTTAAAAACAACTTTTTTTTTAATGTTAGGCCTTTCTAGACCTTCTTCGCAGATTGGCTTTATGACGACCTTTTTCTAGGACCTTTGGGAAACTTAATTAAAGCTTTTGTTTTATTAAGAATAACATAAATGCAAATGAAGTATTTCTTCCTCCCTCCTCCCCGTGCCATTATTTTGGGTTTTTAGCCTTCTGGGGAAAAACTATTTTTGAAGAGTATGAAATTTTTTAAAAGAGTACTGGTAAGACTAATAATTACCGTAAGATTACCGTGGGTCGGTGGGTGAATGGTCTTGACCCACTTGCCCCACGGTAAAAATGTGACCCATTTGATCCACTGGTCCATGGGTCAATTCCATCTCTGATTGGCATGCATTAGCAGTTTCATTGTTGTATTTTGGGTACAACAATGGGCCTGTAGACTTCACTAGTAGGAAATGTCATCTTTTGGCGTTGAATTAGCAATTTCATTGTTGTATTGTGTCGCCTGCCTGTATATGTTGGACAAACATGTACAGTCCCGTCCAAAAGTAAATGAACAGGGCATTGTTGATCCAAATGCGTGCTGTAACAATGCAAAAGTCAAGCTAGTAGAAATGCGTGTAGGCCATTGTTGAAACTTTCCATTATTCGAGAACGATGTATGGAGCTCTAAGACCATCAAAATGACGCTTAAGAAAAGAATTAAAATAACTGACTAAAGAAGTGATTTACAGCTATACAAGTGCCTTTGGAAATTCTTGAGAATTTATGTTTCAGGGCTATTATCTCTTGTCACAGTATTGATGTTTATTTTTTCTTATTAATTCACTGCAATTAATTTCGTGTATTCCTCCGTAAAACTATTGCAGCATTCACATAGGTTTGTGTGACTAGCAAAACCGTCACAGACCGCTGCGGAGTGAGGAGGGTGAGAAAAAATTAATGCATTTGCAACACTTTCGCACGTTTAAGGTAATATTGCAAAACTGAGTCGCACAGGAATGCTAACAAGGAAACAAGCATCTTTAAGCAATAATACAGAGAAATTTTCTGGATCTGAAATCTAGTACCGAGTGCAAAGAAATTAGTCCTATTTTTGAAATTTCAGAAAAAAACGTATAAAAAAACCACACTTTCCTTCAGTGCAGTGTAGTCATGAAAGCGTATATATGAAACCTTCTACTTTTAGTGGGGTATTACGACTACACCAAAGGCAAGTTAGGAATTCTTCTACTAATTTTTGTATTTTTTTGTTAAATAGAACCACTTTTTCGAACCTAGAATTGGATTCTGGATCTAGAAAATGTAGTCCCTATTTTTTTTAAGAACTTATAAGATAGTTTCAGATGACGTTTTTTATCGGCTATTCTGTATTGTGTGAGAATTATTAATACGTAGGCTAGCAAAACAAAAATATTTCCAAGGCATCAGGGCCGGTGCGGCCGGGGGGGGGGGGGGTGAGGTGGGAGATAATCCCCCCCCAGGAACCAAGCTAGGGGACGAAATTTCTGACATAAATAAATTCGTCCAATTTCTTGACAGTAAACCGTAACAGGTTTAAGAAATTCATTCATTCGTGTAATTAATTCTTTAAGCTCTTCAGAGAGATGCAGACCTACTTACGTCGCTTTTTGGACTTAACTGTCACACTGCCTGAATGGCAGCGTAAATGGTTCGCATTTATACTTCTTTACCAATTGTCGAGCCGATTCGGCCTTTCTTCCTTGTTACTTTTCATAGAGGTTAACGAAACAAAATAGGGTGATCACAATGTTGGCTCTATTTATTCGTTTGCTAACATCATAAAGGCAAGAATGGGATAAAACACTGAATATTGTTGGCGCAGCCATTATCAGTATAATAATCAGGCTCACACGAATGTTGTACTACAACCAAGGCGGGCTAGATAGAACGTTTTCAGATGTTTCTCCCACGCTTCAATTCAGAACATTCAACTAAGCCATACTGTCACCGCAAGTGAGACTAGCCGTCAAGTACCGTTGTGAACAGGATTGCTCCGTGTATGGAATCTAGTTAGCTATGCAAGTACCAGCCTGCACAATAAGAGAGCAGAATTGGACAGTTATATGAGAGTAAAACTTACCTGTTATACTGGATAGAGGTGAAAAACTGCTCAGTAAATTCGATAGGACAAAATCCTACTCTGTGACTCCGAGAAGGGTGAAATACCACTGGAAAATAGGATAGGGGAAAATTTGCTGGTTCATTTTGATTGTGGCGGAAAACTACTCGTAAATTAGACGGGGGCGAAAAGTTGCTTGATAAATTCGCTGGGGCGGAATACCACCCGCTAAATTGGATGGGGAAAAAATCGCTGGGAAAGATGGAAAGGCGAAAAATGTGCTGTGTGCCCTCTCAAGAAAACTTCAAAGCTCCAGTAAGGCCAATCATTTTTTTGCAGGACAGTTTAACTTTACAGTGACGACGGAAGTTTATAGCTCTTCCATGAGTCAACAACTTGTTACTGCCTTGCTACTAAACGTTTAAATTTTCGTACTGTAAATTTTCTGTACTCCGTTCATCATGTTACCTTCTTTAAAATTTGCATGTTTCTTTAGTACCGGCCTTGTCAAATTAGTTAGCTGCTACACTGGCATTCCCTGAATGGCGTGGTTAACTCAATCGTTTCATTCCATTGCTTTTACGACATTGTGTTTCAGTGATATGTGGAGTGAAGCAGATCACTCTGCTTGGATTTCTCCAGCTAAATTATCGCTCTTGTCAACTCATCATCATCTTCATCAGGAGGTGATGAAGGGCTCGTAGGTGACGGAGGGCGACCTGTACTCTGATTAATAAGGGACAGACAGCCAATATCATCAAAGCAAATCAAGTAAAATCATCTTGTGTTGGCTATTGTCGATCTGTTTGTTTGTCTCTGTCCCCGATAACTACTGAACGAATTACGAGATTCATTACAAGCCTTCCATACGCATTCTCTGCTCTATTTGTGGATTTAAATAGCAAGGATTTTTTGTTGTTGTTTTTAGTAAGAAATTTTTTATTTTTTTATGCTGTGTTTATTTTTATGCTCATTTTTTGTTAGTAAGTATTGCATTCCTGCTGCTCATAATTTTACAAGGACTACTATATTTATTTCTAACAGAACGGAAAGCCAAATGGTCTTGATTAGTAACAAATAACACACAGATGAAATCTATTTCCGTTGTCTTTTGGACCTAAATGTCACACTGTCTTTGTGATAATTCGACTCTGGACCTTTGATACAAATGGCCGAAACCCTACCATCAGCTACAGTAAATTACAACTAAAACAAATTACACATAAAACGACACCTGAAAGCACGCGCTTCACGTCTTTCTTTAATAATAGTAGAACAAATTTTTACCGTTACGCCAAACCTATGAGTATTGGTGGATTTTTAAAATTAATACATAAAAACTTTTTTGAGTCCTTACAGGCGATGTTTTTTGCAACATTCGGGGTAAAGAGATGCAACACAAAGAGACACATTCTTGTTATGAGGTGATTGTTACCGTTAAACATTCCTTTGAGGTAATAAGGCCACGAAACAAAATTGTTTGGTTTAGGAGCGTGGTTGTAAATTCGAGCCGAGCACTCATTGAGAAAATTTGAATCTAATTACGTATTTATTTCAAATACAGAGACAGATAGAGAAAATACAACTATGTTGTTTGTTAAGGTAAAATCGTTTTATGGATAAAAAGCATTTTAAATGAAGTGTTGATAAACCGAGGTGGGGGGCAGAGGCACCATGTTAGAGGGGGGCACCGAACACTTGATGCCCCTGAACAGTGAACATATCCAATAAAATAATAAAAACGAAAGATAGGGAAGCAACTGTAAAAAGGTGGGATGCCTAAAAACAAAAAAGATACCTGAGATGGGCACGTGCACGTATATTCCAGTTTCAATGTCACTGGCAGAGTTCAGCCTAAATTCTTGAAGAATATGACCCGGCGTATAACTGGAAACGGGACCACAGAAAATTCGCTGCCATTCGGTGCCTGCCATGGCAGTGTGAGAGGCTATCGGACTTCTTCAGCGGTGATGGGGTCTCCGATGGATATTCTGCACCTTTGGCTCCCTTTATGCAACGGAGGTTTTCAGATCGAATCCCCAGGTTTATCCCATTCCTTTACTAGATTTCTTTCTACTTTAATAAATGAAAGTTTAGTAATGCTCACACCTAGTTGCACCGAATACCGGAGGCACCGAATCGTACACTTACTATTAACATCAGATAACGTAACGTTCAAGAATACATTAAAAAAAAATACAAAATTAACAAAAATTACAAAAAGAAAATATGTGTAGCCTATGTAATAATACGTTGCCTGGTGAATAGTAAAGACATAAAGAATAGTGAAGACTTCATCCTTTTATTGATCTGTATTTTAATTATATTTGTATAATTTATTAGCTGAGTTGCCACTTCTGCATTTGAAAGTCCCTGTATTAATTATTGTCTAGTTAGTTTGTAGCTCAATAGCACTAGTTTTCTTGTGTCTTAACATATCGTTCTAAATAATTTCGTCTTTGAATATGTAACAATCGTTTATCCATACTAACTTAACGGCGGCGCAACAATACAACAAACAGCACGCTCATTTCGCACGAAGCAGCATTTCGCTACATCACAGTTACTGTTTAAACAACAATACAATGTTCATTTACTTTTGGACGGGACTGTACATCACTAATCAATCAATCAAAACAGTTGGATATTTCAAAAAAATACCCACACGAAATGAACACGTAAGTACTCACATGAACTAGAACTAAAACAGAAACCATCAAACACGAGCAAAAAAAAATGCCTAACTAGGAGTCTGCTTTTTTTTCAGAAATTATAAATGCACACAAAATACAAAGATAGCTACTCACACGAAACACGCTTAAAATATAAAACAACAAACACAGACAAATATAAAAAAAAAACCTGTATGATACACAAATTCAGCATACACACGCACACAAACATTAAACATTTCAAACACAAACTGCGTTCACTTACTGACATAACAATTACGTGAAAACAGTCATTATTCCCTGGAATTGGAGTTCAAATTATAGTTCGTTGCATTCGAGTGAACTCTAATCCGTTTTTATTCGTGTACCTTCACGGCTGTGAGTATGGGGATACAAGCTCTAATGTTTTTTGTTCAGTTAATTGTAGAGTAGTTCAGTGTAACATTATGTGTACTGATGTATAGTGTTTAGTGAGGGCATGTGGCGGTAGGCCAAGGCCCAAAATAAACAACCTCAACATCACCCCTGTAGCATTCGTCTGTAGGAAATGGCATCTTTCGGCATTGCATGAGCAGTTCTGTTGTATACCTGTAGCATATTCTGCTTCATGGCTTGTATTTGGATAGAAAGACTGTCTTTGAAAAGATACCTTAGAATGGAATCGGCTAACAGATAAAAGGAAAACAAAAACAAAAAACAAGTTTGATGTTTAACGTTAGGGTTAACTTAACCAAAGTCAAAACTTGGAAAGGGAAACAAACAACCACTGCTTATAAGGCTAGCTACCACGATGCTGTAGTGTTTGGTCTGTGTATTTACTACTGTATTAAAATTTTTCCCTCATTACACTTTTGAACACAGACACAGTAGTGGAGTACACGTGGCAATCTCGGGAGACCTGGGACAGGGCTGGGGATTGTGGGGGTGGTGGGGTGCTGGGAAATTGAAAGCACCAGTTACCTTACCAAGACGACAAAACACCGGGAGAGGTTAAATCCAGGAAATTCAGTCACCGTGCAGCATGCACGGGTCTAGCTAGTTACTCTATAATTATTATTATTATTAGGCATCAAATTGTTCGAATGTTTTCCCATTTTTAAATGTTATGTGCGTAATGGTTAAATACAGCAGTAAGGTTTAACGTGGATTAAGACTACGGCGGCAACAGTGTGGTACGTATTTAAACCACACAGAAAAAGTTTGTTCACATGTCTCTCCTGATTTTAATTCGCTTCAGTTTAACCTTACCTTAAATATAAACAAGAAAAGAGTTTGTTTTGTTTTCTAATTTGTGATTCGTTGGCATGCCACGTTGTTCTTCTTTACTCATTGTTAGCAGCGTAGTTGCAATTATTAATAATTAAAGGATGAAAGCCAAATGGGCAACAGACATAGGTTCGCATCAGCATATTTTTATCATATCAAAAACCAAAAATTCTAAAAGGGGCCGCCAAGCTCAGAATGGTTCGGCCCTTCAAAGGAGTGATATCAATACACCAAAACATTCACCAAGTTAGTCACATCGCTACTTTCTGTAACAATGTTCAAGTTTTCATTTAACGTTTAAAGTATTATTCGGTGCGATTAACTAGGCGAATGTTTTGTATGTTGATATCACTCCTTTGAAGGGCCGAACCATTCGGAACTTGGCGGCCCCTTTTACCAGTTTTGGGTTTTGATATAATATCACTCCTTTGAAGGGTCGAACCACTCTCAACTTGGTGGCCTCTTTACCAGTTTTTGTCTTTGTTTATTTTGCTTTGTTTGTACAGTTAGTTTATTTTTCGTGAATTGGACGTGAATACAATTTCTTTGCAACGTTGTTTAGATTTATCGAGATACACTAGTGCGTGTCTAGGCACGCACGTCAGTATACACGTTCTCATTGTCCGAACTTTAACCGTCCAATGAGAGACGATGCCGACAATACTAGCAACGGTTATAACAATATTATTGTACTTACCCGCCCTTCAGCGCCATCCCCGTTACGCTCCCAGGCTCCAAACCATAAAAGGTCTGCAGTTCGTATTGTAGTGCACCCATTCGTCCAATTTCATAGAAAGCCTTCCCGTTATCTCGGTATAGATGAATAATCACCCTATGGGATTTAACATGGGGATGAGCGGACTAGCTAGCTAGCTTCAGATACGTTATTGAGGGTCAGATTCTGCATTGAAAGCAGCTTAGCTGGAATTCCTACACGAGTTAATTTTTATCAGGTGGGCCATTGCTCTCGATTTCAACACAATTTAAGCTTTTGTACCGTATTATTATTTTTCCCAAAGTACCTGAAATGTGCCCAACTATGCTTCAGGATAGAAGACACTGACGCTATGGCGTTGCGCTACAATGGTTTACAACCTCGACAGTTGAACTGATGTGATGTTGGTTGTGATGTTTGTTGCCTAACTTGGCGCGACACACTAGCGTGTGTCTAGATCAGCCGCGTAACTTAGTCGGTGTGGGCCCCGGTGCAAGATAGCTTAACATTCTAAATACGCCTTAGAAAATAGTGATATCATTCCACCAAAAAACGGCCACCATGGTTAATTCAGTTAACCCGAAAACTTGGCAGATTACCCTCTTCTTTAATTTCTGTGATGCACTGTCTTGAATTTCATTGCTAATCAGTATAGAGAGATAGTGAAACTTAAACATGTGTTTATTTCATCTTCTTTCACTTGTCTGGTGGCTAATAAAATTTCACTCTGTGTACAATAAATCCAAACTTCAATCCATGTTAAATAAACAACGCCACTTAAACTAACGTTCATCAACTGTGTTGAAACAGCACTTGATTCATGCATACTCTCACTCACAATGTTAGCCACAAGTTTCAGTTTTATCAGTTTCCTAATACAGCATTGTGCCCTGGCGTAGTATTTCACGACCGCTGGCTTAGATGTTGCTACCATAATGAAAGAAATAAGAGAGAAATACATCAATTTGTCTGGTTAAATGGTTTAATCTTGACAGTCTTTTCTTGGTGGAATGACATCATTACTTTCTAAGGCAGTTTTTTTTATTTAGAAACTCTTCAGCTTTTCTTGTACCAGTTTTGCTTTTTTTGGTGCATTCAATTTACACAACTTGGTGCTAAGTAGAAATTCACTGTTGGGACTGTCACCCAACAATAGATTGTGACGTGCTTATTTGTTAAAAGTTTAATCAGTTCAGCACTTAATTGTCAGAATACAGTGTTTTTGTGTAAAAAAGGAGATTTTGTCTTTTAACTGTAAGACGAATGCACCCAAAACCAAAACTTGCAGTGTGCTGTACGATGGATGATGTTGACCAATAGAAAAATTTAATAATAAGAATAAATAAAAAAAAACTGATCCATGGAATGGAAGAGACGAAACTTACAGGCTACCATATGTTGGATCAGCTGTGGCAGCTAGAAACGATAGAATGGTACATTTATTTCATAGATGCAGGCTTTCAGAGATGAGCTGAATTGTTTCAACGTGGATAGCAACAATCACTGCATGTGTGCGCGCGTTGACACTTGAAAAAAAATTGCTCCAGCCACAAGGCATCGACTGAATTGTGTTTGGTGCAAATTACTGCAAACCATAAAAAAGGTACACGGATTACAAACAAAAAAGTCAAGTGTGCCATAAAAAAAAAGGATGTATGATTGAAGTTTTACTTTACTTGTTAAAATGTACGTGGATAAAATGTATGATTTTAATCGAAATGAGCACAACAGCACTTAAACAGATGCAATTTTCACATTTGTACATGCAATTGTACATTTGCTTATTTCAATTAAAATCATGAATTTTATCTGTGTACATTTTAACAAGTAAAGTGAAACTTCAATCATATAACCTTTTTTTTTTACGGCACACTTGACGTTTTTGTTTGTAATATAGTAATATGAATTAAAAAAAAATTGAGTCATGGAATGGAAGAGACGAAACTTACAGGCTACCACACATTGGATCAGCTTAGGCAGCAATTGTGGCGGTAAGTACACTACACTGCAGGAGGAATGGTATCAAGAAGAAGCACTTTGAATTAATTTTGCCTTTTATTTGCATTTAAATGTTAACAAAACACTATAAACTATGTAAAACATAATAATCTCTGAATGAGGTAAAAACAACGATTGCTCTAATTAAGCAATTATATGAAATGTCCGATAGAAACTTAATTGTGTAGAAAGGGCTATAGACGTTGCCCTTTTTGGCGCAATGGCTGTATTGCTAACAAGACTGTGTTACCGTAGTTAGCTGCTAGTGATGTAACAGTTAGAGGATCAATTGTGGGCAGAGTAATGAGGGCTGGACGGGATGCATTGCCTGTTGGCATTGGTACGCCCAGACGACCCCGAGCACCTTTACCCCACGAGTATACCTGTCCATCTGAAATAGACAAACACCAAAGTAATCCGACGAAAAAATAATTAAACTACATGGCACACTGTAATTCACAAACACGTATCCAACAAGTTTGTGGAAGTAAATGCCAAAGAGCATACTCAATGGCAACACAAAGCTACATCTACATCATGTCATCAACCTGATGTAACCTGCATCCATCATTTTATCTTCTTAATGATGTTAACGTCTCGTTTGTTGAACAAATAAAAGAAGAGATGGAAGAAAAGAAATGAGAAAACAATAAAATGACAGGAAAAAATTTCCACTTAACAAACCTTTATTACTAGCAACAGTGAAGGCATCCCCACATGCTACTTGCTCAATGTTTGAAAGGGCATCTACGAGTCCTGGCTGCCGAGTGTCAGCCGAGTTTTCTCTCCCTAACTGTCCAAACTGGTTAGATCCAGATGTGTACACGTTGCCGGAGTCTAGAAGACACAGTTACACTAATCAAAAACATTACATTGGATTACAACATTGTATTGGATTAAACTTGTCACCACATTGATCCTTTGGACCCTCGTTGCAGAAAGGTTGTTTGTTGGGTACGAGGGTTCAACAAATATGGGTAATTTTCAAGTAAGCCCTATTTCTGGTTTGGGAAAGAGACTTATCCCTGATTCCTGTGGCACTACCACTGAAAATTACCAGGAACACAAACACTTCTGCTATCAGGAATGAAGAGCGATAGACAGTATTAAGGCTCCAACTAGTATATGACAGGAACACAGATCCACTCGGCGAGTCGTTGTATTACAAAAAAATGCTTTCACCCTATAACGAATTTGTAAAAGAATTGGTTTTTGCTTACGCTGAGATAATTGCGTGATGCATCAAATACTATATCTACTGAATCATACTTAGTAACTCCTTGTTCCTACAGAACTTTACATACACCTGAAAGCACTTAAAATAATTTAGTAACATTTGTTTATTTAGGCAATGTGTTGAATTAACTATTTGTTATTGCAACTGAAACTTGACCCAACTTACATTTAAAATTTATTTGTACAAATACTTAAACAAAGCAGACTATATTCACTTAGACAATTCCTAAAACATAAGGACACTATAAGGATAATAGTCCGGCCTTCTTATAAGCCATGAATCGGGACGCAAGATGTGGAGAACACTGTGTCTTTATTCTTGTCCCACTACCACATCCATACACTAAAATGGCATTATACGCTAACCCTGCGCGTGCGCACATGCACAACATTAACGTCAGGTGTCAGACACTAGTTAGATGTCCATGCAACCAGCAATCGTTACACGATAACCCTCCTCTAGAGTGACTCTCCGAGGAGTCCCTGTACGGTCGCCACGTTATAAGGATAATGCTCCGGCCTCCTTATAAGCCATGAACCGGGACTGTAGATGCGTAGCCCATTGCGTTTTTATTCTCGTCCACATCCTTACACTACAACGGATAAACAACTTCTACTCGCACACCAACCATGCGCACGCGCACATACATAACAATGATGCCAGGTGTTAGACACTAGTTTGTTGCCCATGCAACCAGCAGTCGATACGAATAAAATTACATAACTTCATTACCAGATTATCTTTTCTTGTTTAGAAAAGCTCTTTTACCTGTAAGAACCACACTATGTGACGTTCCAAGAGCAACACTTTGTATGTTCTCCTCTGCCCACAATGATGATGAAATTGGATGAAAAGTCTTCACCTCTTCTACCACAGCAGAAGCAGAGTTTCTATCATCAAGGAATAGCTTGTTCATTCTGGCAATAAAAAGACGTCCAAGACACTTTAGTAAAATGATAATGTACTAATAAATTTTGGCTGGGAAATAGTAATGTTAAATCACCTGTTGCTGCCACACGCCAGCAATTGACGCTCTGATGTCAATAAAACTGAGCAGTTGATTCCGCAAACTACAGAGTCTAGCTCGCATGTTTCTGGTATAGGAACCTTTTGTGGTGATGTGTAGGATTGGTGCGATCCTAAACCCAGCCTCCCTGAAAGGAGATAAAAGATAAATGAAGAGAATTGATTTAGCGTTTTAGTAGATGTGCCGCAAAATACCACGTTTTAGTGCTGAATGCATTTTGTATGTTTGACGGTTATAAATAACCAGAACCAGTTTTTTTTTTTTTTATCAAAGCTACCCTTGATTTTTGTTCCATTTATAGTATACAAAATATTAATATGGAAAGGGAATTTTGTTATCCTTGTTGGAACAAGCACATATCCACCTTTCACTTGAGTCAAATTACCCACCTACATTTTATATAAAAGTACCACATAGGCAGTTTAAAGTATAGTGCTACAGTGTAGCAATGCTTGGATCGTAGGTTTGGAATTCAAAGTGGGCAGCACCTACCGTTCTTCGCAGTTTGTTTTATATATTTTTTATTACATCGAGTACGAATTGTAAAGGATGCCTCTTTAAGATAACGAAATTTTCCACAATTCTTTCCTCCTGTTTTACTGTATCCACTATGTACTGTATCCAACATCTTCTTTCAGTCTGCATAGGATTTGTGTAATGTGAGAAAAAGCAATACCCACTTTCTCTTTGACAAATTAGCAAATTTACCACTTTGTGGATCAAGTCACTACTCTGAAAAAAGCAAACACATGGAGCCTAATGTACTATTTCATAAAGGAATTCCTGCTAATACACAGGCGTGTTGGTACTCTAATGTATAATCCTGCTAATCTCCGTGCCTTGAATTTTCTCTTGAATTTTCCCTTGTCAATTCAAGAAATCTCAAGGTTTTCAAACACCTGTGTGTACCCTTTTTAAACAACAGTGCAGGCATGACCCCCCCCCCCCAAGGCGATTACATAACCTTGGTTGGCTAAACCCATACAGCAATTTGCGTACAAGTCACTTTTACATCATCGTTGGCAGATAGATGTAATAATGTATGCTGAAACTTAGCTTTGCACATGCTGCAATTTTATGCCATTTTCTTTCTGAAAAATTGTGGGAATGAGTTATTCCTACCATTGTCTCCACGTCCCCATGCAAACACTTGATGATCATTCGTTATCACCATAACATGAGATGTTCCACAGGCCACCTGTGTTACTTCAAATCCTAGAAGAGCCTCCACAATTTTGGCTTGAGCAATATCAGCATGATCACCATGGCCTAGGCAACCATTTACTCCACTTCCAAATGTAAGAAGAATTCCGCGATCTGCATGAAAACAGACGACATGAGAATTTAACCAGTTGGTAACAAGTAAACAATATTTTCTCCCGAACAGTTGTGTATTAGTCTGAGTGTATTAGTCTTTTAAAAAGAGAAATTCAGTACTCAGGTTCTGTCATTTATTTATTTTTGGCAAGATATAAAAATGTGCATATCACAAATGACTATTCTGGAGGAAAACATTAGTTTCCTTAGTTTTGAACGAGTATTGAACAAATTACGTGTGTAAATTTTTCTTAGTACAAAATGCCATAAGGAAGTAAAACTTTCATTACTTTATAGGAATATTATCAATGGAAAGAAAATAGAAATTGGCACTGACGAATGACATCAATAATACAAAAAAAAAGCCATCCACCCACACCGATTTTTGAAGAAAATTGCCCTAGAACCAACTTTCTTTGGTTCTTGGGCAATCTTCTGCCTGCAACCTGCAGGTGGGTTTCAGGTACAGTACACTTAAACTTTAGCCGAGTCTGCTTTAATCTGTAAATGACGTAATCTTAATTAACACCAAATGCTGCCCAGCACTTTCATTTTCGCAAGACAAATTTAAAAAAGTTTACTCTATGGACACTGAATTTGCAATGCATAGTGCACAGTACGTGTGGAAACCAGGCTTGATTTATATAATAAATTACAGGTTGTAGGAAATGCTGCCCAAGACGTATTTTCGTAATACACACAGAAGGCTTGCATTATGATTCTTTGTATTTGCAGTGCAAAGTGCACAATATATAGGGAAACCAGGCCCTAATTTACACAATACAATACAGGTTGTAGGTATGTCTCAATATTAGCTAATGGAAAGCTGAGAGCTTGGATCCAATTTACAGCCTGTTACCTCACTCTTAGAGTAAGCATCAAGATGCTGCTCCTGTGTCGAGGTCCGTCTGAGACTACAAGCCTTCACAGATGAAAAGGCTTATATTCCCAGATGGACCTCAATGCAGGAGCATCATGTTGATGCTTACTCGAAGAGTGGGGAAACGGGGCGTAAGTTGGAAAGAGGGCGTTCGCGCATAAGATCATCATGATTGGCAATCACGTCATCGCATCACGTTACATCACGTCATCACCCCACCATCAAACGCCTAACCCCTCCCTCTATTATTACGTTTAGTTTATCACTTCTATTGTTATTACTTCGCCCCGACCACCCAAAAAAACAAAGACAACAATGGGGGGTAAAAATAGAATAGTCACTAAAACTGAAGTTTGTGCAAATAAAGAGTGCAAGTTTGCGCTATTAATCCAAAAGATTATTATAATTTATATTTAAATTGATAAAGCAGGTTGTCACCAAATAAAAATCTAGAGAATCTAGCACCATGTAGCACTACTACCTAGTAGCCCACTATCTAGCACTTGCTTGCGTCAAGCGAAGGAATGCAGAACGCCATTTCTTTTTAAGAAACAAAGCCACATGCCCCTTTAATTATTGAGTGAAAATTTGGTACGTCCTCGTGTACGTAGGAACAAAGCTGTAAACTTTTAACGATGTCAATGCCGCTTGCTGGTGCTATGGTCGATTCTTTAAGATTTTATTTCCCCCTTCCCCATCAACAATCGTCATCTAGATATGAACCCTCTTCCCTTTCTTGATGACGTAATACTGAACGCTCCCCGAGTTGTAATAATTATGTCAAGTACTTTCAAAGTAGATTTTCAAACAGTTTCTCTTTACGTCTCGTAATCGAGCATTATATTAATTGAAAGTCAACAACAAATAAATTTGATGCTGGACGCTGCTTAAATTTCAACCTTTTCTGATAACAGCAACATTGGTGCAGGGGTGCACGGGTAGCTGTGAGCACTGGGGCGTCTGATTCGATAGCGTCCTGGTCCCAGTATACATCTCTGGGTTCGTACAGACCAGGGTTCGATCCTGGCGATGGGAAGTGTAAATGTACAGGTTTTTCTCCGGTTGTTTCCCGCCCGTTGCACCCTCTGGGTACTCCGGTTTCCTCCCTCATGTGGCAAAAACAACTGTAATAATGGTGGTACTTCTTCCACTTAACATCTGCCGCAGGGGAATTTGGGTGGGTGGATGCCTCGAGCATCGTCTCTATATATTATATTATATTGAATTGGTAATCCATCACTATGCTGTTTCATGACTAGCACCTAGTGGTGCTGGTCACGAAGTAGCATGGTGATGGATTACCAATTTCCATGTTCCTATCACCAAAAAAGGCTGAAATTTCAACTGCACCCAGAGCCATACAGCTCTAAATGCATACCAAATTCTCAATTTGATAAGTCGTTTGAAAGAAACTAGCTGGGACGAACCGACAGAAAGACGGGCAGCATTTCAAAGTCTGGTAAAAACCTACTAGCCAAATGCTCTTCGAGAATTTAAACTACTGTACCTTGCGCCGTAAAGCAGTGGCCTACAATGAAGCAGAGGAATTTTGAAATTTTGCCCCAGCCGTAAAGTTTCACTGCGTGGTTGATACAATCACTTCCCAACGCCCCCCCAAAAAACTTGACACAATGAAATCTAACAAGCCAACAAAACCCGTAAGGAAAACACGATAATATTATCTTCTTTCCACAATACTAACTATACAAAGGTGAATGTTTCAACGCGTTATTTGCTTCTTTCCTTACCTGTTAGACAAGCAGTGAAAAGATCTCCACACGCGACCTGAAGGATGACCAGAGCTGACTGGCCTTCTAGAAACCGAGGTATGAAAGATGGAGTTGGAGTTCTAGTCGAACTACCAACTGTGTCAGTGAAGTTAGATGCAGCCTGAGAAAGTTAAAAATGAATCCAAATTTTATCGAAAAAATGCAAATTCCACAAAATCTGAAGGAACCTATGCAATTATCAAACATGTTACTCTTACAAACAGCAAGCAATTAACTTGTCTTGAAAGGTTGTTAACAGTAACAGGCATAGTTGTTAACTAGTTAAAAGTTTCCCATGCTAGAACCAAAAACAGTCGAAATGAGAAGTAAATGCTGTTAGATAGCAAAGATAATTGGTATAGGCCTAACTAAATTTTTAAAATTTAAACTCCAAAATGCAAGCACATTCGTTTACAAGAATGAAGCCGTTTCAGGTTTTATAACATAAAATAGTTTTGCACAGCATTACGTGATTTCATTAGCTGAAAGTTATGATACGAGTAACTCCTGACTTTTCAACATCCACACTTTCTAAGGCCTGGAAAAAGACCTTACAAAATTTCAGACTTTTCAAGTTTTTCCAACTACCGTATGAACTCTGATTACAGGGTACCTTTGTTAGGTTTCCCAAATGCCACAAGTCCGAACCATTACAAACCCGTAGACCGGGTTTGACATGATTTGACACACCTCCGAAGCACAAACCAGCAAATTTTAGTTTGACTACTACCAAGAATTTATAGGGTTTGGGAGGAGAATTTGTAACTCTAA
>JAHWFP010066813.1:6914-27076 GCA_023313725.1 Lithobius niger
GGGGGGGGGAGGCAGAGCATTGGACCATAGCATATTTGTAAGAAATAGGCATGCATTTGAAACGTATTCGTGCAGGTTAGAGATGCAATTTTGATGCAAATTCATTTCAATTTTTTTAAATGTTTTTGGGGGAATAAAGGCCCCCTGTAGTGAGGGCCTTCCTGGGGATCCCCCGGTTACCAGGCGGCCCAATCCGACACTGCCACCAATATGATGTGCTACGATCTGACTAACGTATCGTTGTGTTCTATGTAGCATGGGATTTCAAAGCGTTGTCGTCTCCCCCCCCGCCCCCCACCTTTGAAAATGGTGGCAACATCCTAACGGGAGTTTGTTTAATTTTTTATATAAGTAAATTCAGATTGATGTAATTCCGTTTCATAAATATGCAAAATTAAAGCTTGCTTTCATGCTGTCAATGCCATGAAGCGTACTAGTGTGTTTTATATTCGTTATCTTCAGTGAATTGTGACAAAAAAACTGGTACTGCTAAGGCTGATTAAACAAGTTATTGTTATGCATTGTAACAGTGTAGTTACGCTTTCTCTACTTACCTAACCAAGAGAAGTCACGCAGCCAGTTTAAACTAAAACTTGTGGCCACACTGTTAACGTCCATACTCTTAATAATCTTTCTGTAATGTGAGTTTACGCACTATTTTAATGGTCATACAAGGCTTGTTGTACGTCGAAAATAAAAACGTTTCTTGCTTTTATGTTGCTATTCCACACGACCCACACTTGATAGAGAATATTTCTTATCAGTATGGCTCCCCTCTAAATGCTGAATCGCCACGTTCCACGATAATGAAATGAATGTAAAAATGGTGAAGATTTACGAATTCACCATTTTAGCTCAGGCATAGTTTAGCCCCTTCCACTTCCCAAATACGCCTTTTTTTTAAGTATCGTGTGCACATAGGTAACGTGATTTGGTGTCACATCCTCTAGGTTCGTAGATCGAGTCCCTAACAATTCGACACAATTTACTTTGTTCACGTTACTCTTCTTCCCAAAGAATCGTCATGAAGTTCGCTTTTCGTCGCTGGATCTAACTTTTTTGTATTCTTAGGGCACATTTACGCAACGAGACATTCTCGCTCGCTGAAAGACATTTGCTAGTAAACCGTGATTTATTTACGATTAGTTTCCCATTTCTACTAAACGAATGCGCTATTTGATAACAAATTAAATGTATTATAAATAACAACACGAATAAAGAACAAAGTGCAAAAGTATTGCTACAACATTGTTGTTATTTCACGCGCTTTCTAAATACGCTATTCTCGCTCAAAGAACAGCTTCTAACAGTGATCAGACGACGGTAGAATAAATAGCTACTCGCAGCGAGAATTCAAAATCCAGCATGGCGTCAATTTCGGGGTTATCGAATCGAAGACGATCCATCGAATGCTGGCATTCAGAAATCAGTACATCGTCTTTACTGCAGTAAAAATTGCTTTCTTTTTGTCATAAATCGACGCTGTCATGTTTCACACATCGTACGTCATGTTGCGAGGCACGAGGAGAAGATCTGCGTTTGTTTTGTTGCCATGGTTACTATAGACAACTCGAAAGCCGCATACTCTGGTAAAGGCAAGAAGTAGTCAACAAATTTAGTATTAACCAAGTTAGAGGTAGTGAGCGAGAAAATTGCTATTGCATAAACACGCCCTTACGTAGTGGTACATCCTGGCGTGAAAAGGGTTAACTATATATTAAAAGATTAGTATAATTTAAGCACTTTGCTTTAAACGTTGATTAAAAATATATGCTTTTAAATTACAAAAATACCGTTAGAATAAAACGATAGGTACGTTGAGTGCGATAAAACAGATGTACAAATGAGAAGCCAGACGCATTAAACAATTGAAGCATTAAAACATTTCAACGAAAAAATTGTGACGGCACTAAATAATGGCAAATTTGTTGGAGTCATTTTAGTGGATCTCCAAAAAACATTTGATACAAGAGACAGAAATATCTTACTTGGCAAAGCTACAAACTTATGGTGTTAGAGGAGAAATGCACTAAATCTTAAAAAGTTACCTAACAAACAGAAACAGCATTACTAAAATTAGCTGTACAGAAGGTGATAGTATGCAAATAATCGAGGGGAAAACAGCAAGGCTCAATCTTGGGACCTTTGTTATTTTTAGTATACATCAATGATATGGATGATAATCTTAAAAACCTAATACTTTTTGCAGACGATACTTGTTTATATGCTTTTGACCAAAATTATCAAAAAATGATAAGAAGTTTGAAAAAAAGTTTCGCCAAAGTTCAGATATGGTGCTGCATAAACGAAGTTTATATTAGCGAGAAAAAAAAAACAGTTTACTTGGAAATTAAAACAGCTCATAATAAAAATGTTCAATAAAATTAATATATTATTATACAAGATCCAGTAAATAACAACACTGTTTTAAATAACAACACTAATCTTACAAAAAGGAAATACTGTCAAATATTTAAGGCTGACATATTGATCAAAACTGGAAATATGAAACGCATATTGCTGAACTTGTTAAGCAGCAATGCCAAATTACGCATAAATTATATCAGCTGCGAAGAGTTCTGTATCTAAAAAAGTCGAAAGCACTGGTCGAATCACATATACGGTATGGTATTAAAGTTTACGCCTTACCAAGCAATACCTGATTGACTTGTGTGCAGAAAATACAGAATTAAATTATTCGTGTTCTTTCTCAGGGAAGCACAATTCTTAATATCAATAGCCTAAGAGACTAATTGATTATAACAACAAACTATTTTAAAATAGAAAATAATCTATCATCAACAAACTCTAAGGAATAACAGTAGGCTGAATCATAAATCACACACAAATTACCACTTGGAGAAATAATTTTGGAAAAATGTCAACGAAGTATTTTGCGCCTTTCATGTGTAACAAATTACCTAGGGAATGTCACAATATTGCGTTGTTTGTAAACTTAAAACTTAAAAGCTAATTCCTAAATAAACAAAATGATAAATAAATAAATGAATCAGGTAACCGATGAAAAGTTGTATTTGTTAGTTTATAATTTTATTCACTGTTTAAAAACTTCTGTTTTTGTCACTTACTTAGTATATAACATTACAATATGTAGCGTGTATATAAGTGTGAGGGGTGAATGTTTGATAATCAAATAAAATATTAATGTAGGTATGTAAAATAATTTTCAACTGTATATCAACTTTTTGTTAGCACAAACAAGCACGTTTGTACTTCGTGCTACCATTTTTTTAATTTAAAAAAAAACTGCATTTAAAACACTTACTTATATTTCTATACCTTTGTTTGTATGCTAGTGCTACATCGGAGTGGTAAGATAGCATTTTTAAAAATAAGCAACTCTCATTGTCAGGGTCGGTCAACGGGGCCTAAAGGTTCACCTACAACAGTGCAGTAAACATAAACTTTAAAGAATAAAATCCTAAAATACATCCAAAGCAGATAATAATAATGACTTATAATGCATTAAGCATTCTGTACCTGTAGTAAAAAGTAGCATAGGTGGCCAAATACCGGTCAAATTTTTCTCAAACTTGCGGTGAGGATTATTAGAGCAGCAGATCGGCCGTATTGGAAAGGAACGATAAAGAGGCTGGATAAGGCTGAATGAGAGGGTGTAAGTGAAAGGCCGTTAGGGAGAAAGTTGGGAATGGAATGAGAGGCAGAAGAAAAGGGATGAAGACGAAAGGAGGCAACTCAAGAGAGGAGTTTGGCCAAGTGAGTCACAATTTGAGAGGTGGTTATAAGATTGAATCTTGCCTGATGGAAGCTTTTGCGGTGGAAAATTTTGATGTTCTGAAAGTTGGGAGTGTGGCCATTGTCTCTCTGGTTTAGGTAAAGGGAACTGGATTGCTTCATTCAACAGAGGTCACATTTGTGATTGGTGAGTCTTTGTTGGAGACTAATGGTATTCAGGGCCGAAGCGACTGGGGGGGGGGGGGGGGGGGGGGGGCTTCCCCCACAACCATCCAAGAAACACATACAGTTGGCAAATTTGTCGAGTTGGCAAAATCGGACAAATTTTCACTGCAAATTCCAGTTTCCACGAGTACTAGTTAATTATTATCATCATTTCGTCAGTTTGAAAGTAAAGTTTACAATACATTATTTTTTCCATCAGTTTTCGCAACACTTCTGTGTAGCTTGGGAGTAAGTGAAATGCTGCCCCTGATCATTTTTGGATGCTTCCCTGCATAGCTAGGCTGTACGAAGTGGGGGGAAAAGAAGCTCCGTGAAAATTTGCGTAGTTGGCGAAATTGAAAATTGACTTTGCCGTTTTGTTTGCTATGTCTCCACCTTAACTTATTCGTGTCACAGATAATATAGAAAATAAAAACAAAAAATGGACAAAACTGTATCCCCACCGAGTTTGAAGTCGTGATAACAATTAAGCTCGCGAAAATCGTAAACAGTTGGCAAAACTAAAAATTGAGTTGGCTATTTTAGTTCCTATACTTCTTTTTCTGTTAGACAGTGCCGCTCAGAAGGTGTTTTAGAGCAACTCGTAACTGGTATTTTAGGAGGGTAGAAAATTACTAGCATATTAATATACCAAAACACAACATCACTGTCAGGATTTAAAACGTTTTTTAGGTAAAGCAGAAATATCAACAAACTCTGCATAAAACAAACTCTGCGTAAGGACTTCTGCCAAGTTATCGCCGTCTGAAGTTGTGATATCAAATAAATCTAAAAAATTAATGCAGAGTTGATTTACTAGTTCGTCTGCTAGTCCATCAGTGCCTTGGTTCTAGTTAAAACAGTAACGTGAACTAAAGCTGTACTTCATGAAAATCGGGTACAGTTGGCAAAATCAAAAACCGAGTTGGAAAAATTGAATTAACTGTTTGATTTTCTGTTGTCCTTTTTCTGTTAACCTATCGCCACTAAAATTTGAATTTGTATTAATGCAAAAACAACTACATTTTTCAATGAAAATTGTTAAAAATTTTAAACTTGTTAATTTCGAAGGTCCAAAATTTGACGATAAGAGTTCATAAGATCCCATATTAAAGGACAAAAGTGACCCAAAGGCCACGAAATGAGGGCAAAAATTGCCCTACGGGACCGGTAATTATTTATCGCCGGGGAGGCCGGAGGAAGGGACGGGTCATGAAGTTGTGGACCCTCTCAAGGGGGAAGTCATAAATTTTTCAGGTCCCATCAAAAGGGGAGGTCAAAACACACTAACCAACTGGAAAAAAAAGTCATTTTTGGACGACAAAAATGGCACTTTCAGCAGTCAAAATTTCCAAAAACGGCTCAGCTTCAGACTGTTTACAAGGTTTTGAAACTAATAATACTGTTACTGGAAGTACAGTTTTTACAAAAAACGTTATAGAAAAGCCTTGGCACCTGGTTTCTTGGCGTCTTCTGCATTTTAGGTGCTGACTATGTTAGGAGGTGGTCATACAAGCAAACAGTGTTTTAATCATACTTTTGTAGGAATCTAGACAAAAGATGGGTGTAAAATATTTTTGGGGGGTTGGTCACATCATTTTTGGACGTTAGGGTGGGGGAATCAAGGTTTTTTTCAGGTCTTGAAGGGGAAGTCATCGAAAATCTAGTGGTCACATTACATTTCTCACTCCACCACCACGGCCATAAATAATGGCCGGTCCCCAAGATCCCCTGAATCAATGGAAAATATTTAAATGGGAGCATGTTGATTTCAAACGTGGAAGCTCTTCTCCAATAATACCTCAAGTTGTTTTGAACAAAACTGAGGTAAAAAGTTTCGCCATTTCTTTCGTCTTTCGACGCTCCATTATTTAAAAACTGAAGCATTTTTTTTTTTAAATGTGAAAGGTTTTTTTTTTTTTACAATGATACATCTGGGCTTATAGTTGTTTGGGATACAACTGAGAAAAAGATTTCATTACTTTTCACCTTTTCATAATACATTCAAAAAAAAAAAAATTCTGCCCCTGACCTGCTGCCTATGCTTGCACACAAGAGTCATCGTCATTCATTATAGCCTAAAAGTCCAAAATGTACAATTAAGTCAACCCTCAATCGTCAATGGCCAGCTGGCCTGTTTATATGATTCTAAACTGAACTCGGTGTTATTTTATTTGGAAAAAAATATCTAAAAAAAAACTCGATTTAGTCACAATAAAATTTTTACAAAACCTACCATCCTAAAAAATGAATTAAAAAAATCACCAAAATTTGCTTGAAAATTTGTTGCTTCAGTGTTCTCTGGAGCCTAGAAACAGGCACTAAAATAGCGTAAAATGCTTCGGTTTCCGGAGCTCTGCCCCGGACCCCGCTGGGGGATCTTACAGCGCTCCCCCAGACCCCCAAGCTGAGCTTGGCGGACCCCCTCAAAAGTACTTTACCGGCAGCACTACTGGCATTTTTTAAACCAGTTGGCAAAATCATAGGATGAGTAGTCAAAATGAGAATCACTCCCCCCCCCCCACCAAATACCCTTCACTACGGCCCTGATGGTATTTGCAATATAGGAGTGGGTACAGTTGCTGCAAGGGATTTGGTACACGACATTCATATTGACCCTCACCACTCCGCAGTGTACCTCATTTCAATAAGAATGTCGTTACTAATTTCCTTACAGTAGCTGTACCCACTCCTATATTGGAAATACCATTAGTCTTCTACAAAGAATCACCAACCACAAATCTGACATCCGTTGCATGAAACAATTCAGCACCCTTTACCTACACCAGCCAGATAGTGGCCACACCCACGACTTCCAGAACATCAAAATTCTCCATCGCAAAAGATTTCATCGGGTAAGGTTCAACCTGGAAGCGTACGAAGTTTCAGAAACGAATCCACCCTCCTCAAACATATCTAACCCACGTCCCAAGTGATGACCCACTGGGCCAAATCCTTTCTTGAGCTGCAGTATTTCGCCCCGCCTGATGTACCCCTACATTTCATACCCACGTGTTTCTTCTCTTCTGCCCTCCCAATCCTCCCTCTCTACAGTTACTCAGTTTTTTCTCTTCCTGAATCCTTTTATCTCATTCACATCTTTCTCCCTAACGGCATTTCAGTTACACCCTCTCAGTCAGCCTTATCCAGCCTCGTTTTCATTCTGTCTTTCCAATATTACAATTTGTTGCTCCGAAAATTTTTGTTTTCTTTCCACCAAACAAGCAACGTGCCGATTTAGACTGAAAAGACCACAGCGAAAAAACCACACCAGGGCTTTCTGCTTCAGTAATTATACAGATCGAAAGTTTACTTGTTTCTGAATGGTAGCGGATAAAAAAAAACCACAGATCTATACAGTATATCTCATTTAGAGGATATAATTTTGCTTTCATTCTCCATATGCCCGTGTTAGAGAAGTGACGTGGCATATCAGCGACATTAAAATGTCGTTTAGGCCTAATACGAAGCACCTGCGATGAAGCAAACGGAATTACGGGTTGGTTGACGAAATGTGATGGGGACTAGTATCGCTACGCTAGAGGTAAACATCATTAATATTGGTTGCAACTAATCTTGACATCATAAACATCATAAAACTTTACATCGTTAATCAAAATTTAAATCGAAAATCGAAATCGTAATTCGAAATCGAAACCCTAAAATGAAATTACGCTACTTCAGGGGGTCGTTTTGCAGAAAGAAAACAAAAAATTCTCAAACCGAATCCCACTCGTGCTTCTATGAAATGTATAATTTGAGTGTTTTAGCACTCAAATCCTTTCCAACAAATTTCTCTCGACCGTCAGTCACGGAAATTAAATCTGGAATGGAGTTTTGTGCTGAAACACACACAGAAACATTTGACACAACTTTTATTGGTTTTTGGCCACCTGCGCCACTTTTTGCCATGTGCCCAGCATGCCTAATGCATTGTAGGCCATTATTATTAGCTGCTTTACATGTATTTTAGCATTTTACTCTTTAAATTTTAGACTGACTGTAGTATTGTCGATGAAACTTTAGGCCTGTTGACCGACCATGCCAATGTGAGTTGTGTATTTTTAAATTTTATCTTACCACTTTGATGAAGGCGCTGTATTAATATTAATAGAGTTTTGAATGTAAGTTCCTCTGGCATGTTTTAAGAACAAAACGAGTTGATGATCGATACACTTTCACGAATAACGGACAATTTTAAAGTTCTATCTTAGCTTGGCATAGACTTAGGTATGAATAGGTTCGGTTAGCCATCACCACGGAGAGGTAAGTAACTCAATTTCCAACCTTCGACTTTTTAGGATGATTTTAAAATAAAATATAGCTTCCAAAAATTAAGTTTTAAACTGCATTTTAATAATGTGCCACGAAAATGCAACGAAACCTGTCATGCTGAATATGAAGTTAAAAAGGGGCCGAATTTTGCTTTTTCAGGATGCTAGAAACAGGCATTATTACAACACACCAATAAACGCGTCAGCACCCAGGCGCTACCCCATATCTGACTGTGGGAATTTACGGCATTCCCCTTGACCCCACACGTCGATATGACGGAAAGATGATACGTCGGAACCCTCTCCTGACTATGTTCATCTAACTGTCAGAAATACAGATGGCAAAATTCTGAAATTGATGACCACATCATCGTACCCTTCGGTTTGGCAAAGTTCATTTAAAAGTTGTTTCATTGAAGACTGTACGTAGTTTCGTATTTCTCAATTGTAATATCTGGTCTTCTGGTGTACCCTGCTGCTAATCTTGCTGTTCTTCCTTAATACTGCTGTACTAATTGTTCTGGTTGTATATATAGAATGGCACTTCCACCAGTGTACTCTGCACAAATAATATCCTACCCCAGCAATATTGTTCCAAGGTTAAACCACTGTTTATGATCATAATTTGCCATTGTTAAACCAATGGTAAATTGGGACCAACCATTGTTATCCAAAGATTGAAACATGGTGAAAGTGTCCTGTTACCATGGTAACTAGTGACCATGGTTTTGAACGAGGTTTAACCAAGTGTAAATTGGGACCACCCATGGTTTAACCATGTTTACCCATGAACTACCCGTGTTTAACCATGGCTGACCATGATCAATTTTTGCTGGGCTAACCTGAGTGTTAGTCATTCGTTTATTATGGACTAAGTCACTTCATTGGCGACGAGGATGATTTATTAATTAATTAAGTTTAAAAAAATTGATTTTCCTGCCTAATCTAAATGAGCCACAATCCCATACTAGGAATGGTTAGCAATATGGTGCAGGAATCAATAGTTAATTTTAAAATTCACGTAATTTAAAACACCAATAAGTAAGAGTTTTTTCTATTTGCCTGGATAAATGGAATTTCCAGTGAGGCTTGGGTAGAACTGGTCCTGGGTAGCAGCTGGGGCCTCAGTTCCCAGGGTGGCATCAAATTTCCACTTGTCAGTTTCTTGAGGACTGAGAAAGTAGTCGATAGTCCCTGGAAAAAAGCACAGGTTGGTGGTATGACTTGAAACAAGGATTTTTCCTTAAAAGCAGGCTGTCTTGACCTTGGAGTTAAAGTTTGGGCGGAGAATTAAATACGAACTTGCTTGGGAAATTTATTAATGATGACTGAGAAAGTGCATTAAGTAAATTCGTCAGGGTAGCCATGATTAACGTTGAATTGGTTAAGACGTTATATTAATTGCTTAAATGCAGATTAACGTTGAATTTGTAAGCAATTAAAACGTTGTTGAAAGTTTAAAATGTAAGGGGTCGTGTGACAAGGTTACGTTTAGTCTCTCAAGGGAGTAAATCTAGTATACCTTGTTGTTAAAACTATATGACTAAAAGTTATTGTTATTTAAGAAGCTAGTTAAAATTCGTGATTATTAAATCAACGTTTGCGCATTGTAAGCTGCAGTGTAAAAAGCTTAAAATATAAACTAGAACACCTGTAAAATGTTAGCCATTAAGTAATTTATTCACGATGAGGTAAACTAATTTAATTATTACATTTAACTATTCACTTCACTTTTTAAATTACTAATCAGACTGGCCAAAGAGTGGTTTATGCATTGTTTTGTTGCTTAGTTAATGTTTAATTTATTAAATGCATATTTTATTGCCTGGCATCTTACTTTTGTGTGAGAACTTTCCGTTTTGCTTAAGGATGTAGAAAAGTAAGTGTGGCTGCTGTTGAAAGTTGGTTGGCTCTATTAAGGTTTACACTGGTAACTAAGTGTGACCTAGCTGGATGCACAAAAAAACTAGCCTATAAGCTTGTTTTGAACTATGAAATTGCAGTAATTGTTAAACTTTACAATGGAGTAAGCAAGTGCTGGCGATTTATTAAAATTAAAAAAAAATCTTTAAATTTAGTAGCCAGCTGGTTTAGATTTAGTGACAAGGAACCATTTAAGTGAGGTTTACTCTCTTTAATTTAACTACTTAATTAACCTAGTCTTTTGTTTGTTGCTTATGAGCAACACAGGCCAGGTTGAGGGGGAAGTATAAAGATAGTGAAGATACTTCTTTTGCACTAGGTTTAACAAGTTAAACCCTCCACCTCATCAATTAAAATGGTTTTAAGTCCCATATTTTGTCAGTCAAGGAATTAATGGCATTTTCTTGGCCTGAAGACGATGATGCTAACCAATGAACTGTATTTGCATGCTTTTGTCAGGGTCCTGGGGACCCTTCATAGAGTGCGCACCCCGTCTTGGTCTCTGTTTTTTGACCGAGAAGTAGTACAATGCCGATGATGGACGTGGCTTTTGCGATAAGGGGTTAACGTAAAACAAAGAAAAACGAAGCCTTAATACTCTTGGTCTAGAGACAACGATCCTAACCAATGGGCTGAACTTGCATGTTTTGCTCAGCATCCCTGGGGGCCCTTCGCAAAGCGTCCCCTGCAACTTGGACTCTGTTTTTTGACCGAAAAGTGATATAATGCAGATTAAATGGCTTTTGCGATAGTGGGTTAATGTAAATCAAATTAATACGAAGCTTAAACATCTACAGCATGAATTAACCAGGTAGCTTTTTTTTAAGTGCCATATGTTACTTACTTCATTCGTGGGATTCGAACCGGCGTTCTCTTGGTTTAAAAATGACGGTGTAAACCAATGGGCTAACTTTTCATGCTTTGCTCCCAAAGGACCCTTTACAAATTGGTATCACTTCTTAGACTTTGTTTTTTTTTTAACAAAGGTTTAGGTACTGCTCGTGAGGACAGTACTGATTCAGATACCACTGTTGTCATGCTTCTTAAAACATTATCACTTAAGAAACTCGAAGAATTTCACCGTGTGGAGCTGAATTTTGCGGCCTATTGTTCTGCAGATGACAATCAGGTGGCTATAATTCTGTTAACCAGTGCAAGTGCTAAGAACTATTAGCTGCTTTGCAACCTGTGTGTACCTGTTGCACCTACAAATAAAATGTTAGCACTATTTACCACCTTTTTAACGGATAACTTGTTCCCGAAACCTAACTATTTGCGCAATTTCGCGAGCAGAGTGCAGGAGACTAAATAGCAGACTAGCCTATCTCACAGACTTTATAAAGTTTACATTGAACTATGAATATGGGGCTAAAGATGACACAAAGCTTCAAACAATGATTCTTAACAGGTTTGTCACTGGAATCCGACATCTGGACACTTCGAAGCAATTGTTGGCTTTAGACCCATCAAAAGTAACCTCTGACTCTGATTGTACCTTTGCTATTGCTCAGGACTTCGCAGAGAAAATGTTACACAGTTTCAGGGATCCTTACTGAATCACTGCAACACAAATGTTCTACGTCAAGAAAAATGATATAACGTGCTATTGTTGTGACAAATTTAAGCCACATGAAAGACATCTACAGGTTTAGAATCATAATTCTCAGCCTGCGGAATTGAAGGACACTTAATCCATGTCTGCTGGTCCAGAAATAGGTCTGGATAGTAAACCAAATATGGTAGTGACAGCCTGTTAAAGGAATAAAACTTTTAGAATTTGAAGTTTTTGTCAAATTTCAACTGAACGACAATATTGGTTTGAAATAATTGCAGATTATTAATTGATATTAAAATAATTAATGGGAACGTAGTAACAAATTAATTAGGGGGACTTAGTTCTTAATACTTTATGAATATAATCCTAGGGATATTGCTGTTTAAATTAATATAAGAATATAGATAGAACATTGGTGTAAATAGGTCAAAGTGTAAATTTCATAAATAGAGATTATACTAAGTGTAAATATTGTAAATTTGAGCAATGTTCTGTTACTTGATAATCAGCAGGGGGTGAGATGTAGTGTCTGGTCATCTGGTGCACCCTGCATCTAACCGTTCTTCCTAAGAATGCACCGTTCCCTAGCGGTTCATTTAAGTACTTATTGTTCGGCTGTGTATAGAAAGAAAGGCACCTAGTAATAACCTTACCCGAGTTTATTACGAACCACGTCACTACATTAATCTTCCAATAGAACGCATTATGAAGCGTTTGTGGCATCAAAATGGAGCAGCTGTTTCTGACTAAGAAAGAATCTTTATCACCGTTTTTTTATGATCCTAACGAGCTATTCTCAGATTTTTTACTACGTCAAACAAAGATCACACCGTGAAAACGTCTGAATTCTGCTAAATAATAGCCATCTTTAAAGACTTCATTAAGGTTTAGGTTTATTTTACAGGATGTTAGCCTTCACAGGCCATCTGTCCTATCGTATATTACAACTCTTACACCAATTACACACATTACGTACATTACAGAGCAACTTACAATTACATCAACAAACCTCAACAAATGATTTCTCTCAAAGACAAAAGAATAATTTTCCAACATGTACACAGTATTTCCAAGTTACTACCAAAAATTATGGCTCGCATTCAAAACTTTCAGTTTGCCAGCTATTCTAAACAATGATGAAATTCGTTCTCATTCTTTTTACTTTCATTTTAAGACTTCAAACAAATTTTATTGTTAGTTATTTTGTGTGGTGATTGCAATGAGCGTTTGAATATTTCGAAGTTTTGGTGGTTTCTTTGGTGTTCTTTTCTGTTTAACATGTTCGTAAATTGTTATGGTTTAAAACTGAGAAAATAGTACGATAGTAGTGCACCTCAACTAAAGAATGTCATGCCTCTGAGTCGTGAATCTGTCATTCTGAAGTTTTGAAATCACCGGTGTGAGCTGATCATGAACAGAAAAGCAGCATCCTTTTATTGTAATAACGCCTTCAACCAACTCCAGAATAACTCCAGAATAAGCAGCCAAAATTAAAAAAATATATGTCTTAACAAAGGCAGCGAAATTGGCTTAACAGCAGCAGAGATTGAATGTCAATGAAATATTGTTAGATGAAACATTTAAACATGCAAAATAAACGATTATCACCAGACACATGCACCTGTTATATCAAAGTACTTTCCCTTATTTTATCTTCAGTTTTCTCCTGTTACCGAAATAGTGATTCTGGACTCCCATTCCCTGGTTCGATAACATTTCAGATTTTTACTTTTTTTTCAAGTCGCACATATTTTCGACTGTTTCCCTCCCCACATTAAACAATAGTATTAAAGCTGGAGAAAACATCGTTCGTTGCATTACTGTGAAAGTCCTCGTCAAAATTTGATTCATAATTTCGGGAATTATGTTGAAAATTACCACTCATTCTTCAAATGTCATTGGGAGAGACCTGAAGCAATAGCTTCGCAGGAAGTAGAAACTGGATGAGCTAGTGAGGACGCTACCCACCAAATATGAGAGGCCACGAGGAGCGTCGGTTGCAAATTCCAAGCAGCCGATGGTGTAGGAGTGTAAGGTGACAAAATCTTTTGTGGAGTGCCTGAGGAAGATGGCAGCTAGCCACCGAAAATTAGCTGAATATTAAAAGTGTCCTAATTGTGAAAGATGTGCGTTAATTTTCAACATAATTCCCGAAATTATGACTCAAAGGCTGGAGAAGATTTCGCAGCACTAAGGTTTTCCCACATGAATCTCGGAAGGGAAATGGACCTTTGAACTAGGAGGGCAGAGGTGGAGAATTTCCTTAGTTTCGTAATTTCATTTAAGCCAATATTAAAGAAGTAGAGAACAGTCTTTGTGATTCAGATTTAATATTGTAATTAGGACTCGCCTGACTTATGACCTGCTTGAGAATTAGAATATTAGCAATCGGTTGGATTTAGTGCAAGATTTGAGCGATATTGGCTTAAAGCAAAGAAATTACGTAGACCTGTGTTTGTAAGGCTGCTGGCATCATTTCAAAAGTCATTGGAAGAAACAGGAATGAATTGAAGTTGGAAAAAGAGGGTCGTTCGTTATTGAGTTCAAATTAAAATGGCAGAAATAGGCCGTTTGGTTAGGAGAAATAACGAAATGAGAAAATATACGGAACAAGGGTGAAAAAAAAATGGAATTGAAAAGGTCTCGACCTGATACAGTAGTTTACGTGTCAAATATGAAGCATGACATAGTTGCACTGTTGGACAAATGAAAGAATGCAATTCTAAGCCTTAACGCTCGCTAAGTCTTTGGCTTGACTGTTGTAGAATTTGTTGCTGGGAGGCCAAAAGTGGCGTCCTTGCGGTTGTTGGGGTCTTTACGTGAAACTGGTTTCTGAAAATGGGCAGTCTTGGGTAGTGGCACAACAAGGCTTTAACCTCTTTATCCCTCCTGGCTCAGTCTTACAGAAAACCTAACAGCAAAGAGTCCATGATATTTTTCATTTTACGCGGATTCCTTGGAGCCATTGCTTCTGTGTTCTCATATAAGCCAGTTCAATTTTGAACCTTTCTTAGAAAGAAAAGTAGGTCTGGCAAGGAAAGGGGCGAAACAAAGGACTCGAAGTCCTCCTATCATCAGTGGGGGTGAGATTAATTCCCAGAATAAGCCACAATAGGTTGCCTAACTGCTACATGAGGTTGGTAGTCTTTTGAATTAACCTGACCGGCTTTCCCTTTCCACTCACCGGACAGATCATCAATTAGGATGATCTATAAAGACTAGCATAATAATAATAATAAGAATAATATAAGAATTTCAACTATTACGCATCATTGCTGCCAAAAGGAAATACGCGGCCAAGTAAAAGAAAAAAGTATGACCGAATGCATATACTTTTAAGGGACTTTCGGGGACACCCAACAACTTGAGCGAATACTGCCGAGAGGCTTTTGAATTTTCTTATTGTTTTAACAACTACTACAAGAATTCCCAAAAAACTTGTAATTTTTTTTTAAATTTTAAACATTTTTTTAAGTTCCTTTAATTCTTTGCTTTTTGACAAACTCGTAACGCATTTTTCGAAATAAAAGTACTTATTGAAGTTGATGTTTCTTTTTTCCTTTAAATGTTGGACAGAATGTTTTTCCTCTTAATATGAGTATTTTATTGGCCACGTGTTGTCATATATGTTGACTAGTGGAGTCGCTCACTTCGCTCGCTCATTCCGCGTCGTCTCGCTACACTCGAGGAGCTTTCATGCTGCAACTCTTGTGCTTCTGACAGACATTCCACGTCTAAAATGGTCAGCGTGCAGTACGCGTTTTTCGTTAGGCTTCACTGCATAAAAAAAAATTGGTAACTATAAATCATTCCAACAGTCTGGCCATCCGAGAGCTGATTATTTTGACGCAAACTAATTGTAATTTTTGCTCACAGTTCGTCCATCACATTCCTAAGCGCGCCTGCATTTAATATATATCATTCTAAACATACAACCTGTTTGTTTGCACATTTGTACGTCTTCTTCTCCAGAAGTAATCCCCTATGAAGGTGAGAGATGAAAGATTGAGAGCGAGCAAAGCAAGACACACATTGAAAAAGTTTACGTGGAAATCGCTCGCTCTGCTTGGTCAATTCACGCACCACCGTGCTCCAGAAACACGAATGTTTGGCACTCTTTTAAAACCTGGTTTCCATGCATCAAGTCAGTTGACACAAAACCAATTTTGATATCTATATGTGTTACGTTGTAAAATACGTCGTCCGTTTAGATTATTTTTTACGTGAATCCTTCTCCAGATCATCTCAGTGCTTCAAGACGATCCATGAGTCACGTAATTTCTATGTTCTGATTATTGTACTGATTATTTCGATGTACTGATTATTTCGACGCAAATCAATTGCAAATGTTGCTCACAGTTGGTTCGTCACATTCCTCAGCATATCTACGTTTCACCTACATCATTCCAAACATACGATTTGTTTGTTTCCACGTTTGTACGTCTTCTCCTCCAGAAGTAATCCCCTACGAAGGTGAGAGATGAAAGATTGATAGAGCAAAGCGAAACACACATAGAAAGGTTTAGTTTACGTTGAAATCGCTCGCTTTGCTCGTTCAATCCACGCACCTCCATGCCTCAGAAACACGAATGTTTGGCATCGTTTTAAAACCAAATCTATTATTTTGATTTTTCCATGCATCAAATCAGTTAACACAAAACCAATTTTAAGATCTATATGTGGTGTGTTGCAAAATACGTCGTCCTTTTAGGTTATATTTTGCGTGCATCCTTTTCCAGATCATCTCTCTTCGGTCGAGCAGGTTTGCACTTACAAACTACGACGTCATGAACAAACATCATGAGGGTTAAAAAAAAAATTAGACGCTATTTTTTAAGGGTTTTTCGTGTTTTTGAGGGTCATAATATCAAGTTACAGCGATGAAAATAGGCCTATACTGAACGCAATTAAATTATCTTTCGTTTGGTTCTACTCCGATGTTTGTAGGTGCTTTGGTTCCAGAGGACAAAACGTACAAACACACACGCGGATTATATATTCTTAATAATGTAGATAACAAAATTTTTTTTCAGGTATACTGAACTCTAGAATTTTGTAAATATATTACTACGTCATTAGGATGATGCATATTAAAACCACATGTAAATTCTGTGCTGTGTGTTTTACCAGTCAGAGACAAAGGAACACAAGACTGCAAAATTTTGTCCATGAATATAAACCAGCATAGGCGAACTTTATGAGGGTTTCCATGGAAACCAGATTGAAGCAAGAAACGCTCAGTTGACTTATTTGAGTTGCGGCCTACGAGCCAAAGAAAGAAGAGATCGAATCGTGCATGTTAGAAATCTATTATATGTACACAACAGTACTTCAGAGAAGTTGGTGGATCTCACTCTTCTTCTAGTTGTTCAAGGGTTCTTAACTACAAAATTCGACATTAGCTAAGAAAATTTGTGTTCTTTCAATGTCATGTAAAGATGTATGGTAACGTGGGATGGATTCACACAAACATTAACTTTGGTTTTTTTTCGGTTTTATTTTTATTTATGGATTGCATTCATATTTTAGATGACTGGTGCTCAAAAGATAGAAGTTTCTCTATAACCATGATGTATTGTTTCAACTCCCCTCATGTAACCCGATACCAATACAACGAAGACGATAATAAATGCACAGTCTTTCAATCGGACACTTGTAATAGAGAGGATACACATTATTTCGACACAGCGAAAGAGTGTGAGCAACGCTGTGTCCATGGTGAGTAACTATATATAATACCTGATTAAAAAACGAATGAATGACCTATGGAGTAAAGTAATTTCTGCCTGGCATGTATTTAATTCGCCGAATTAACTTTCTTGTCAGACCACGAATGATGACAATTCAAGCAGAAAAGAATGGTAGGGCTTACTGCACACGTATCAAAAATAATATCTCCAGTAACGAGGCTTTTGAATGGAAGAGGCTGACCCCAAAACACTGGTCCCATACAAAAAGAGAAGTTTTCAATTACATGCCTGCAATACAATGTTTGGCCATGTATGTTCAAAAAAAGTTGCAATCTCTACCTTATGATACTAGGACGACTGCATCACGCGCTGACTGAGACACATGTGTAAAGATCCCATTTCTTATATTGTATAATAAAACCAGTCAGATTCAATCAAAGAGTAGATGGGATAAACAGGAAGTCAAATTTTAGGGCTAATTTCTTGGTAAATGTTACGATCAGTGAATATTGAGAGTGGAAATGTTGTCATTGTTTTTAGATGAATTGTTGCACTTAGTAACTCTAGCCAACACTGGATCGTGGGATATAACAGATTCTAGCTACTTCCTAGCAAACTTGTTCCTCTCCGTCCCGAGGTAACCTAAGCAATTGTAAGTGACGTTAATTAGACTTTTTTTTCAGCCAACAATGAAAAAGATATGTTACTGACAGTTGACTGAACAATCTTTTTCTACTGCTCCTACAGGCGTATTCAGTTTTCATTTACCATTATACCGCTAGAAAACTGTAAGAAAATAACTTTCTTCTTTCTGAATGCAGGGAACCCAGCTGGTTATTTTTTTGCATGAGAGCTGTAAAGAGAAAAAAAGATTTACGCTGCCATTTATGCTGCCCAGATTTATGCCGCTTGTTGCCTCCATTCAATTGCATCCCTTTTTTTAATATTACTGTTCAATTTTATTTCAAAATTAAATTTAAATGAATTTACCTTAATATTATTTTATTTATTTTTAATTCATTTTAACCTTTTTTAATTTTCACATTTGACCCATCTCTCCATCGTTTTGAAAGTTGTTATTCCAAACAATTCGAACTAATATCACTGCTAACTAAACTTATCAATGAGGCATCCATCATCAATCTTTGGTTTCTCAACAATCTTTCCTGACGATTTAAAATTGATCCCCCAGTGTGGCAGTTTCAAACGATACTTGTTTAACTACAGTATTATAGAGAGTTCTAAAATTATCGACTGCGCTATTTAAACTCCAAAGTAAATACGCCATATCTACATCTTACGTATGACAGAATATTAAAAATAAAACCGTTGATCTTATTTTTAGGAAGGGATTTTCTGCCTTACGACGATGAGAGGGACAAACGTTTTCATTTCAAAAACAATAGGTTTATAGGATGAGCCTACCTGAGTAAATGATATGTGCTGTACTGTATTCGACGGATTAGAATTGAAATGTAGGTTAATGGTAATATTTAGCCATTAATATTCGAAAGAAAAAATGTAATGACAGACAAAGTGAGATCACAAGTACTCTTCCTTACAAAGAATGTTACGACGGAAGTTTGTTTGCTGGTCTTGGCTCCCATCGTTATTTTTTTGCAAAGGGCTTATTGGATAAAATCTCCATCATAAGAAAGTCCTTCCAATTTTATAATGGCCTCTTACCTTCTTTCGTATATGGAACTTGTCAGTCTGTTGAAATGTTGATTTATTTGCCTTAAGATGACTTTGTGCCTATGTCGATTGCGGCAAGTAAAATATCTGGAAATTCCTGTAGCAAAATTGTCCCTCTCCATCCTGAGGTAACCTGTGCAGTTACGAAGTACTTTATTTAGAATACTTTTTGTTTTTATAAAGTTTGTTTATTTGTCCGTTATTATTTTGAATGGACGACCAGATGAGAATCGAACAAATATAACAAAATAATCGGTTCAGCAGTCAGATAAACAATTACAACGATTCCACACGAGACAATCCCAAACGATTCACTTCTGTTATTAACGGAATTACGATTGTTCAGTCAACCTTTACATTTAACATCAACAGAGTTCATTTCTCTTTTCTACTATTTACTGGAAAAGGTTGACATGGAATTTAGAACTCTGCTTGACCATGGATTTTATTTTTCAGGTGTTAATGAGCCTAGAAAACACTACACTCGTGACATCATAGGAAGAAAGTGAAGAGTTTGTGTCGAATTTGCAAAGATGAAAAACCATTTTCTTCTGTGTACTAATTTTCTTCCGTACTAATTAATGTTCAAATAGTAACATCAAAAATGGTGGCCGAAATACTTGTAAAACAGAAGAATTTGAAATAAAAGATTTTGAAACCCACAGGAATGGGTTTTAATTTTATTTGCGTCTGACAGTCACTTGTCTGCAAGCGGACAATTGTAAGACCAACTTTAAAATATTTGAACCAAATTATTTTACAGGTCAACGAGAGTTCACTTTAAAAAATGTTCCACCTGACTGGCAGAGCACAAGCACATCAAATATCAGATCAGCTTAATTTTCGACCCGAATTTGGAACTTGGTCACGAATTTAAAATCCTAAAATTAAAACAGCAGCTCCTACATATTAGTGTAATATCACTGTTCCATCATCTTGGAAGTGAACTAATAACTGTGTACCAATAACCATAACCGTAACCATAACCATAATAACTGTACCCAATAACTGTGAACCAGGTCACTTTCAAGACGACGCACCAGTTATTGGGTAACTTTCGTCTTGGAAGTGACCAGGTTCTATCACTGTTCCGCCATCTTGGAA
>JAHWFP010066815.1:0-10257 GCA_023313725.1 Lithobius niger
TGACATTTAAGTCCGAAAGGCAACGGTTTGTGTTTATTTATCCTTTATTGCGGTGATTTGGCGTTCCGTCCCGTTGAGAGGTGGGTTGCCACCAAACTAACATAAGCAGCATCTAACCCTATCCCGTTCTCTCTCGCAGCAAGCAGAGGAATGCACAAAGCAATACATTTAAACACAACATACAAACAAGCTACATGCCTCCTTAACTATTAAGTAAAAATCTCGGACGTCTTCGTGCACGTGGAAGGAAGCTGTAAAGTTTAGATATTCTGTCACTAGCTGGCGCCAGGGAGTTTCTTTACATTCTACCGTTGCGCCATCTAGTGGCGTTAATGTCGTTAATCTTTACAGCTTGCTTCCAGGTGAATGAGAACGTATCACATTTTTACTCGATAATTCAGAAGGCTCGTGGCTTGTTGGTTGTGCTAAAAGATATTTCTTTGTGCATTCCTTTACTGGCTGCGAGCAAGCGTTAGACAGAACTCGATAGCGCTCGATGGTGTTTGATGCTCCTAACTTTCGTTTGGTGGCAAACCGCCTTTAAGTCATGGGCTTGTCGACTTGTCGTTAACAATGGCAACCCATTAACAATGGCAACTCATCAGCCAGTGGCTATGAAAGACACCGTGACAGACTTGACTCTTGGGCAGCCCTTGAGCTTGCGATACTGGAAATTAAAATATTGGAAAAATGGCCACTCAAGCTATAGTTGAAGTTGACGTGGCACATTATTACAAATCTGCAGGCTAGTTGAGTTGAGCCGAATACACACTTAAAAAAAAAAGTAATATCATATCAAAAACCAAAACTCGTAAAAAGAAACGCCAAGTTCCGAATGGTTCGGCCATTCAAAGGAGTGATATCAACACACCAAAACATTCGCCAACTTAATCGCACCGAATAATACTTTGGACGTTAAATGAAAACTTGACCATTGCTACCGAAAGTAGCAATGGTCAAGTTTTCATTTAACCTCGAACTATTAGTCGGCACGATTAACTTGGCAAATGTTTTGGTGTGTTGATATCACTCTTTTGAAGGGCTTAACCAATTCGGAACTTGGCGCTTCTTTTTACCAGTTTTCGTTTTTGATTAACTTAACGCGTAAATCATTCCACTTTGCATGAACTTCCGGCGTAAATTTTCCGCAGTAAAAATAAACACTGACTTCCGTTTGCTTGAGGAGTATTTCAAGTATGTCGTATGCGTTCTAAAATGGTTTTTGCACATATATGCAACTATAGGAAAGGGAGGGAGGGGGGGGGGTTGTGGGAATTTTATTTCTGTTGCTTCAGCGTCAGGCAAGATGGTGTAGTCTCCAATGGCAGCGCCCATTTTAGCGCCCACAGCGCATGCTCAGATTATGGTTGCCGCGACAACGTGATGTGGCGCTCGCTTCCACTCTAATTACTTGGCACACCAAAAAGCAGGAACGGAACAGAGGAGCGGAAAAGAATTAAGGAATGATTTCGATCGTAAAGCTGATATTTTCCGCCAACTTGGCTTCTACGGAGCGACATGGATGCTCTATTAACTTTGTCGTAGGGCCTGAGTGAAGCAAATGGTGAATTTCAAAAGCCCTCCAGCCATTTCCGGCTTTATTGTCTTTCATATATGTATATATTACACCGATGGATGCGCTGCATCCACTACATTAAGCACTTTAATCCTGGGGCGCTCATGTCAAACCCAAGGTATATTCCGTGTCACGTGATGGGGAGTTGAGTTAATAGAATTCAACAGCGGCACGCTTTGTTAATTTACTCTGCGAGATCACCTTTCTTGTGGAATCAATTCTCTTCCAACGTCGTGGTTACGTTCGTCGCCGTAGAAAACGTAATGAGCCATTCTGAAAATTGTTCGTTGAGATCGTTTTGTTTCAATTGCGTATTAATTCTTACCAATTTTTGAGTTTGAAGTCTTGAATTACCTGGATGTGTGTGTGTGGTGCAGTGGAATTATTACCATTATTCGCATTTTGTTGTTGCCCTAGTAACGATCGCAGGTTTGTCTCATTGTCAACAACTGTTGTCTTTTCATGGGCACTTTTGTTAACGCACAAAACAGCTAAGCAACAGATTACCCCAATAGGGACCGCTTCCATCAAAAATAAATTAATACAGATGCAAATTTACGTTGTTTGGACTTACATGTCAGACTGCCTGAGCGGGAATTGAACCCTTGACCTTTGAGACTAAAGGTGGAAGCCGAACTGGCAAGGCCTGAAAGGAAACGCGCACACGCTCGTCTGGTTGGAGTAATGCATTACAGGAAAGCTTTAGAGGAGAGCATGCTTCTCGAAGGGGCAGCTTCGAGACCACCTTCAGCCTTTTTTATGAACATGGCAGAATACTGGCAGAATATAATAGAAGTAATCATTATAAAGAGGGGATCATAAGCAATTGGGGGGGGGGGGGGCGAGTCACTGGATGCGCTGATTGAGTGAGTGAAGCAAACGAAATTCAGCGTTTGGTAGCCACTATGTGCAACAATTTGAAACAACTTAATTCGATCGAACATGGACATACACACGAGCTGCCATACCTAATCACTGTTGCAAACCGTGAATGTAACACCACCCGTACTTCAGCTAGACATACATAATCAAACACTTTCCAATCGCCACTGGAGGGACGCTTGTTTGTGCACCAAATGAACATAAAAAAAAAGACACAAAGCGTGAAATCAGGACGCAAAGACTAATCGACTCGATAAGTGATCAATAAATACAGATGGAAACCTATTTCCGTTGCCTTTTGGGGTTAAATGTCAGATTGTCAAAGCAGGAATTAACCCATCGACCTTTGAGACCAAAGGCCACCAAATACCACTAGACTAATCCATGCTGACGTCCTTGTTGAGCCAATTTGGCTTTCCATCCGCCTATTCCTCATTTCAGAATTTATTGTATGTTCCTTTCTGTTCAGTTGGTGTGTCGTGCGCAAATAGCTCCTCCAGTGGCGATTGGAAAGTGTTTGCTAATATGTATGTGTGCATGTTGTATGCTGCGTATGGCAGTTTTCTTTCAGGCCGTACCAGTATGGATTGGAAAAGTGTATGATTATATGTATATGTATGCGTGTTTAATGCAAAAAAGTATGGCTAAGTGGTAGGGCTTCGGCCTTTGGTCTAAGAGGTGAATGGTTCAATTCCCCCTCTGTCACTCTAGCATTTTAAGTCCAAAAGGCAACGTAAATAGGTTTGTTTTACAAATACTTGCTAAAAGCTTTGACGAGCAAAATGGTGGCCAACGTCACAAACATAATACTGTTATTTTTAACACAAATTTTACGTTCCTGGTAGCTCTGACTGGGAAGGCAGTTGAACCCCGATGCACGCCTCCCTAGTTGGCCCAGGCCTGATGAACATACTTATATAATTGCTTAGTTTTTTTGTGTGTGTTAATTTCAGTTTGACTTTTGTCATTTTTCATGATAATGACTCAGATCATGACTTGAAGTGTAAGGTTCTGGATGTTTTAAACTTGTGCACTCACTGTCTAAATGTTTACTATTCACTCACGGACGTCCCATGGAGCAAACGTGACTCGTATATCGATGACCCTGTGATTTAAGCTAAACGCAACTCATCTTATTTCATGACATGACAAAGTAGATCCGCATGAGTAGCTACATCCACAACTTCATAGCACACAAAAGATTTTAATTTTCGACCAGTTAACTTTCGGGCCTTGGTCGCCTACAACGAATACACGGTAATGGGCGTGCAAACATAAAAATAATCTAAAACCTAAGCAGTACTTGTACTGTGGCGATTATTGGTACGTTCGGCTGGGCCTCAGCACTAACGCTACAGTGGTGTTGGCGCGTTTGCGCATTGGTCACACTCGACTTACTCACTGTTTCCTTTTGCGGGGGGCTGACCCTCCTGAATGTTATTGGTGTCGGCGGCCACTTACGGTCCGGCACTTCCTTGTTGATTGTTGCCATCTTGATGGTTTTCGTCGTCGTTTCCATCTTCCGCATGACATTGTGCGTCAATTGGGCGATAAGTCTGTCCTCCTGTCCGGTGTTTTTCAATTTTTGCAGGAGGTACAGATGTATGACATGATTTAGATTAGGGGTTTGAATAATATCTCTGTAATGTGTGGTGCAGTGGCAACCCGGACCACTGCACTGTGACTGAGGTTGGCGCTAATGACCAAGCTGTCGACGCGCCATTAAGCCTCAATTCCCCCCCCCCCCCCCACTAACGCTACAGCTAAGGGAGGAGCTACGATTTTACGTGTGGGCTAGATTTTAGTTTAAGCAGAGATAGTGAAAAAGTGACAAGGAGTTGGCTCAGGCTCACCTGACTTACACGGGGACACTTTACCTTTGCTGAGAGCTTAACTTCGAATGTCAGGAAATCTAGGTTTACTTAGGGTCTAACGGAATAACAACAGTTTTGGGGTTATTGTTTGGTTTTAGTTATAAATAAAACTGCTATCAACGGGGTTGCTGTGATGCACAAATACAACAGGATTGGACTGGTTTGAATTTACGTGGTGACTTAGGAGAATATTGGGAATAATTCTCATTAAGCCGGCCGAAATTACATTAAGGACCGGGATGGTTGGTGAATAGTGGCGGAATGAATTCTTGGTTAACACCCAATTGTTGAGAGCATCAGGCAGAAGACCAAGCGAGCTCGAGCCATTACTTGATGTCTAACATTAAGTACAGGCAATTCGTACGCTATATATTGTTACAACAATTGATCACATAGCATCATCCCAACTATACCACGCGTCATGGCTGTTTGCTGTGACGTGCATTTCACGTGACTGGGCTAGTCCAATCAGACGGCCAAACAGCCGTTGTTCTCGTTCGTCATTGACTAACTCATGGTGACGTCACGGCAAACAGCCATTGCGCATGGTTTAAAAATGAACAACAATTTCGAAGTGACAATAGGTCGTTACAATATGACGTCATGTGGACCTTGAGATTGGTAGATTTCACAAATGACGTCATCAAAGCAACTTCGCTGGGGTGCTTAATTTCAAAGTTTGAGATCCGGAATTAAACTCGCAACAGTACAAGCAGTAAAAGAAGTAAAGAACACACACTCATCTCTTAAAACCAACTCTAACCTGTGCCATTTTGGGAATGTTACAAAGTAAAAGCCAGGAAGTGCACAAATATAAAAACACGACGTTTCGGCTCATCTTATAGACATTATCAAGAATTGCAAGTAAAACTATTACAACAAACACAAGAAAGCCATGAGTCAAGTTGGAATTAAAATGCACATCATAACAAGGCAGAACTTGCTAAGACGTGTTTACTTGCATCTTGATTCAGACTTTCTTGTGTTATTTTAATTGTTTTTACTTGCTTCTCTTGATAATGGCGCTAAGATGAGCTGAAACGTCGGGTTTTTATGTGTGTATCTGTGGAATTTCAGGGTGTTTATTTGTAACATTCTGCAAGTGCTTTTACAGTTTAATTACCATCTTACCAATGACGTAACGTCTGCATAAATTACTTTGAATGGTAATGAAAAGAAAATGTTTTCCAATTTGACCTTAATTGGGAAATTTTTAATTATGTAAATAGCCCTTGCTTGTATGTCGACTGAGATAGTTTAAGCCTCCAAGGTTTATCTATCTCTTTTCAATATGCTCCTTGTACAGAACCTAGTGCTGCGAACGTCCACAGTGTGCTGGGTCTTTTTTGAGTGCTCGGTTGCTGCCTACGCAAGTCTTCTTTCATTAGCACCCTTTAACCCCCCCCCCCCCCCCCATGTAATTTCCGGCACCGCAAGGGCCTCTTATACACTGTACACAAGGTAGGTGAAGGGGCATTTCCTACAAACAATATAAACAGCTTCTCACAAAATAACCAATTCTGGATTACACAAGTATCAGTACCTTCCTAAAGCACCGAACAGAGCGAACAGAACGCACCACTGTTACAGACAGTTTGGCTCCAAATTTGACGTCGCGCGTGCGCAGTGATGTTGCGTCAGCCGTTCAATACCTTCCTAAACTACAATACAGCTCAACAAGCTCAGCAGAGTATTCGATACGTCATGCCTTCACCGCGACCTGACCTGGCTAATGGATTTGATCAGGATTGGCTAATAGATGTGACCAGGCGAGAACAATGCCAAATTGCGAACCATCTCACGGAGGTGGTTTACTGGGGTGGAGGTTTGAGCATGCGCGAGGTAACAGTTTTGCTGACGATGTTGACGTCAATCAAGCCGCATCAACACGGATATTACCAGGGAATGAGCCAAACTGTCACCAACAGTGGTGCGTTTGGTACGCTCTGTTTGGTCGTTTAGGAAGGTACCGTATCTGTCAAGGTATGGCACGTGGGTACTAGTAAACCTGAATTGCCGACTTGGACTGGCTTACAGTTGTCAGGCTCAAGGCGATGAAGAGCCTATGGAACCGTGGTGGTGAGCCTGGGTAATTGAATGATAACTGTCCCCCACCAAGCGCCGTTTACTCCCGCGTGGGAGGGCAACCTGAAAACAGTAAAAATGTACAGTACCAATTATACGTTGAAATGCGTCAGAACACAAAAATAATCACAGTAAAATGTAAGTTACGAACAAGCCATTCAAGACCTTTTTACTAACCCGTAATATTAAAAGCGCTTTACAAATTAGGGAAACGAAAAGAAATTTAAAACACTCTTACTGTTAATTTCCAAAAGGGTGCATCGTAAGCGATGTTTTTGGTTTAACTGCTTGGACGGCAGATGCGCAAACAAGCCCCCAAATGGATTGCTCGAAGCGACCCCAAGTCAAGCCACCCGGCTAATTAATTTGCCTAATCCGTTGGACCCCGGGTGAAATGGAGGTGGGGGGGAAAAGGTGGGGAGAAATTTAATCCCAGGCGGAAAAGGGAAACTGCTCAACGCAGCAGGAAAGGACCACCAATTGGAAAACTTTAAAATGCGGTGCACTAAAATGGTCCATTCAAAAATAGGCGTAGCAACGTTTCACGATGTTAAAAAGATGTGGCACAGGAAATGGAATGGAATAACGCTGTCACTTTAACATCCTTTTTTTTTATTTGCAGTGTCAGTAGCTTACGAAAGCTTAGTGTAGATCAGTGTTGCTTTTTATTCCGATATTGAGAGAGATGCTCCATGTACAGTGTGGTGTTTGCTAATATAGCAGGTTCTAGATATCTTAACCTAAGGTACGACATGCAGGGTAACGACCAGAGTTAGGTGTAGGACAAACTTGCACTTTGGTATTACCCAGAGTACAAGTACATTAGTATGCACAAGTAGCTATAATGATGATAGTCCTGGCTAAGGCCAGTTGAGATATGGCATGGTGTGAAACAAGAACACCACATACACTTAGCTTGGTCCAAGGGTACAAAATATCTAAGGGAATGAAGGAGAATGTTACCAGCGTAGTCAGTAGCGCGCACAGATCTCCGAGAGGGCAGGGGCAATTTTAAGTAAAAGAACCCAATAAGTTTTAGTGGACATTTTTCTGGGGAACTTTTATTTATTTATTTCTACACAAGTCAGCAATACAAACTAGCTATGGAGGTCGCGTCAAATTTCCCCTCCCGCCTATTCCCGCTCAATGAGCCTGATACCCGAAAAATTCTTGTTGATCGTACTAAAAGCATGTATTGTGGTACACCAGTCATTATTAGCAGTAGAAATCGAACCAACCATGGATCCCCATGAAATACCACCAAAGCCTTCCTGAGAGTTCCCCATGAAGCATTCATGTACAACGAATTCTTGCTGAGCGTACTAAAAACATGCATTGTAGCAGTAGAAATTGAATGATGTACGAAATCTCATGATCTACAGCCAAGGTGCCCCGGTGCCTCCCTGTGTCCCCTGCAATAGAAATGACCCGTGAACCAATTCATGTTTTAGTACGATAAGCAAGAATTTGTTGGTCAAAACCCATACAGGTGAGTGTGGTCGAGGCACAGGAAGGTATCTCGAGGGCTTCCATAGCTAGCTCGATTTATAAGCTAAGAATTGACTTGTGTACCAAATTTCATAGCTTTTAGCTCGAAGTGCATGATTAGCCCAAATTCTGGCGCGTAACAGCTGTACCATACTACAGTTGGGGATCGAACCGATGCTCAAGTTTTATAGCTTAAAACGAAGGTGTGAATGAGGCCTAGGACCTTTTGAATGCTCTTTTAATGTGACTACAATTGTTGTTGTTCTTCTTGTTGGGGATATTTTGCTCTGACCTAGAGATCGAACCAAAGAACCGATTTTCAATTTTTGTAGCTTAAAATTTAGTGTTAGAAAGGCTCTCCTAAACAGTTATTTTAATGTGATTGCAATATTCTTTTTGTTGTTATCTTGCTGGAACAAAGAAAAAAATAGATATAAGTATTAAAAATGCTTAAGTATATAAAATACGGATGTAAGCCTTAAACATAAAGCTCTAAAAGAACAGATATTAGAAAAAGACATGTAAGCCACCAGCATCGCACTAATACGTGTAAAAGAATCTCCAGCGTCCCAAAAAATAAGCAAGAACAAACACTTTAAAACTGCGTCATATTTTGCAAGGAAAGTCCATACTGCAGACAAAACTGCCAAAGTCAAGTAAAATTTAGAATTTTTTTAACGGAGGTGGAGGGGTGAGTTCTTTGTGGTGAAAGCACAACAAGTAGCTAAGAAAAACGCGTCGACAGCTAGGTGATCAGTACAAACCTCAGTCACAGTGCAGTGGTCCGGTTTGCCAGTGCCTGAAACATTACAGAGACGTTAACCAAACCTCAAATCTAGGTATTATCGTATATCTGTATACCTCCTGCAAAAATTGATAAACGCTGGACAGGAGGAGAGAATCATCACCCAAATGACATAAAATGTTTCACGGAACATGGTAACGGCGATGAATACCATCAAGATGGTGACAATCGACCAAACGCCCAATCGACCAATCGACAATCGACCAATCGACCCGATTGTAAAACCGGGCAAAGACCCTACTTCTCCTTCCAGTTATCGCCCAATCGCTCTGACTAGCTGTGTCTGTAAACTTATGGAACGGATGGTCAGTGAGCGGTTGGTGTGGGTGTTGGAATCACGGGGATTCTTATCTGTGTCCCAGTGTGGCTTTCGACGGTTTCGGTCAACTATCGATCATCTAGTTGCCCTTGAATCAGATGTGAGGGAGGCTTTTCGCCTGCGTCATCATCTGGTTCAGGTTTTCTTTGACTTGGAGAAGGCGTATGATACGACGTGGCGTTATGGGATTCTCCGTAATCTCTATAACTATGGCTTGAGGGGACAGATGCCACTGTTGCTTTCTGCTTACCTCTCAGGCCGTTCTTTTCGCGTTCGTGTCGGGGCGACTCTTTCCCGCCCGTTTGTCTTGGAGAATGGTGTGCCTCAAGGTGGTGTTCTTAGTGTCGTCTTGTTTGCTATAGGGATCAACCCCATTGCTCAGCAAGCTGCTGTTCCCCAGTCATTGTTTGTCGATGACTTCGGCCTGCGCTTTCGGGCAGCTCGCATGCAGACCTGCGAGCGGCAGCTACAGCTGGCAATTAACAAAGTCCAGACCTGGGCGGTAAGTAATGGTTTCCGGTTTTCTCCGGACAAGACTGTGTGCATCCACTTTTGCCGCCAACGAACACTGCACCCGGATCCTTGCCTGTACTTGGGGCAGGCACAAATTCCTGTTGTCCCACATGCACGTTTCCTGGGTCTGGTGTTCGATTCCAGGTTGTCTTGGCTTCCACACTTACGCCAGCTTAAAGACAAGGCTTTGCGGGCGCTTAACGTCTTGCGGGTCCTGTCGGGCACTTCATGGGGTGCCGATCGCGCTGCCATGTTGCGCCTCTACCGAGCCCTTGTCCGCAGCAAACTTGATTATGCGTGTATGGTCTATGATTCGGCTAGTGACTCCACTCTCCAGATGTTGGACACAGTGCATCACAGTGGCCTGCGTGTGGCGACTGGGGCTTTTCGAACTTCTCCAGTGGTCAGCCTCTATGCTGAGGCCTCGGAGCCACCTTTGGCCATTCGTCGGCGACAGCTTGCCATTCAGTATGCTGTGCGTTTGCGTGCTGTGCAATCCAGTCCTGCTTGGTCCATGGTTTTTGGGCCAGACTTGCGAGTCGGTAGACGCAGGGTGGGTAAGGGTGATTTCCGCGATAGGCTCCAGCAGTCCTGTCACGAGATAGCCTTTGAAATGCCCTGCGTCTTGAGGCTTGAGAGAATGCCAGTTGCCCCTTGGCTTGTCCCAGGTGGCAGTTTCATTTTTGCTCTGGCGTCCCTCCCGAAGGGTTCCACT